>JAUCBJ010006064.1:0-36322 GCA_032718475.1 Nemertoderma westbladi | reverse complement strand
AATTAATTCACACCTCCAAACTAAGTAAACAACCTCTATGTTAAGAGTCCATTCCTGTACTCAGGCTAATTTATAAATTAAGGGAAAGGAGCAGGTTATACAAATACACGTTAATTTAACCAAAACAATAAACTAAGCACAATAGAACAGGTTCCAGTTTAATTTCTGAGAGTAATCGGCTGTTATTTGCGTTGATTTTGCATGGAGAGGTCCCCCATCATATCCGATAATTATTCCCCACTATTTGAACGGTTCTAGGACATTGGCCACCCGGACAGTAGCCACCCGGACAGTAGCCCCCCGGACCGTAGCCACCCGGACAGTAGCCCCCGTGCATTAGCTCACCAGGGCAGTATCTCCCTTGACAGCGAAGCTCCCTGGATAAATTGTTAACCTTTATTTTTTTGAGTTTATACGTGTTTTTTGAAATTGGTGAATGTTCTAGAATCTTAGTATAATTTTTTATGGTAGCTAAGCTAGTATTTTTCGAAAATTATTTTGGTCATTAATATTCTGCAACAGTTTAAACCAAGTTTTAAACCTGACATAGCCATGATTTAGCCATTTTTTTATAATTTCAAATAATAATAGCTAGCAAAAAAACACTAGTAGCTATCATAAAAAAACATATCTACCTTTTTTCTAGAGCATTACACTAATACCAAAAAAACATTAAAAAATATTATATTTTGGAATTTCAGTCATAAGAAAAAATGAATAAATGAAAATGTAGACGTTATTTTCTTAATACTAATCATCCATTGGAGCTGGGGGCTATTGTCCGGGGGTATACTGTTGTCCGGGGTCTACTGTCCGGGGTATACTGTCCGGGGGGCTACTGTCCGGGGGGCTACTATCCGGAGGGCCTACTATCCGGGGGCTAATATCCGGGGGATACTGTCCGGGGTCTACTGTCCGGGGGGCTACTGTCCGGGGGACTACTATCCGGAGGGCTACTGTCCGGGGGGCTACTGTCCGGAGGGGATATGTCCGGAGGGCTACTGTCCTGGGGGGTTACTGTCCGGGGGGGGGGGGGGGGCGCTACTATCCGGGGGGGGGGGGGCGCTACTATCCGGGGGATACTATCCTAACACTGTTTCAACACCCAATGTAGGTAACTTATTGGGGTTATAATGTAAATAATATATTTATTGCATTGCATTTAATATTATTATTGATTATCATTTAAATTAAACGAAGTGTACACAATACAACTAGACGTAAATAAATAAATAGTGAGCTCATTAAAATAAATTATATTCAAAGATAAACTTATACTTTCCAGTCAATAAATAGTAATTTAGCAATAACTGAAAAATACAGTTTGATCTGAATTATTTTATAAATATCAACACTGTTTTTTTTATGCCTAATATATAACTTATACTTTTTTTATATACATTTTATATAATATTATTAAATTTCATGAAATATTATCACGATATTAACCTTGAGCAATAAATATTTCACGAATACCGCTCCTTGGTTCATTAAGGGCACGTGTTCGATTTTTAGTTCGTTGATTAGTTCGTTAAAGAATGTTACCGTATTTACTCGAATAAGAGCCCGCCCTCGAATAAACGCCCCCTTCGAATAAACGCCCCTCGAATAAACGCCCCTCGAATAAAACGCCCCCTTCGAATAAACGCCCCCTCGAATTAACGCCCCCCTCGAATAAACGCCCCTCGAATAAACGCCCCTCGAATAAACGCCCCCTTCGAATAAACGCCCCCTCGAATAAGAGCCCCCCTTCGAATAAACGCCCCTCGAATTAACGCCCCCCTTACCATCAAATTAGCAACTTAAACGCCTTCCCCGAATAAACGCCCCGGCGTTTAATAATATTACAATGTGGGGCGTTAACATTGTTGAGAGTTAACTGATTGTTAAGACTGAAGGTAAATGTAGTAGGGTGTTGTACCGCTGTAATAGGCTGCATTGTAATAAAGATAATCCTGGTTTTATTTGAATTATTTCATTTGTTTAACTTGTTTTCTTGAATTTAACAACATTCTTTATTAGGGTATTTAGATTCAAAATGCTGAAAATCTAGAACATAAACAGCCCCCACTCGAACCACACAATTTGGAACTTAAACGCCTCCCCGAATAAACGCCCCCCTAGCCCCGAACTAAACGCCTCCCCGAATAAACGCCCCCCCGAATAAACGCCCCCCAATTGGCAATTTATAAACTTAAACGCCCAGGCTCTTATTCGAGTAAATACGGTATTTTGATGTTTAATTGGGCAGCTAGCATTTTTAGAAACGCCGGTAAAAATACTTTTTATATTATTGTTATTGGTAAACTACATTTTTTAACAGTAAAAAGTTTAACATGGAGTTTTCCGTAGCAATAATTTAATTGCTTTAAAATTTTGGAAAACAACTATACAGAATTAAACTTGTTGCAATGTACTTAAACAGTCTTCTGATCCTCGTATCTTTATTTTCCATTACTCGCTGCGTTCGTTAGTGTAACTAACCACTCGGAAAGAGCTACTTTAAAGACAAGTTTGTAAATAATAGTAATTACATTGTGTGTATCTGGTTATAGGTTTACATTCATTATTAAAAATAAATTAATATTAATATTAAATAATTCCAGCACCAAAATATGGACAAAAAAATAACTAAATGGGCTATGTGTCCATCTGGGAGCGGGGTACCCCCCCCCCCCCCCACCCTAAAGGGACATAAAGTCGATAAATGTGTCCATCTGGGAGCGGGGTACCCACCCTAAAGGGGCATCAAGTCGATAAATGTGTCCATCTGGGAGCGGGGTACCCACCCTAAAGGGGCATAAAGTCGATAAATGTGTCCATCTGGGAGCGGGGTACCCACCCTAAAGGGGCATCAAGTCGATAAATGTGTCCATCTGGGAGCGGGGTACCCACCCTAAAGGGACATAAAGTCGATAAATGTGTCCATCTGGGAGCGGGGTACCCACCCTAAAGGGGCATCAAGTCGATAAATGTGTCCATCTGGGAGCGGGGTACCCTACCCGTACTTCGTGACGAATGGAAAATACCGAAAGGGTGTAACATGTCCTAAAAAGCCCGACGACATTTCCGCACTCTGCCCTACAATATATTATAGCACAACATTATAATTATTAAAATATAATCCGATAATTTTACAGAAACTTATAGGGAAACTGAAAACTACCAATGAGGTTCCCAAAGTTACAGTCCGACTCTAACCAAATAAGTTACTAAAACTAATTCAATTCGCAAAGCGAATTCCTTCTTGCGTTTTAACCGAATAATTATATTAGATGGAATCGGAATGGTAAGATTCTGTCTTATAATATTTAAAAGAATAATTAATATTTATTAAGAAATATAAAATTATTATATTTTAATGGCCGCGAAATAAATATTAGTAGAATAATAAACCTCCGTGTTAATAATAAATCAGAAAATTAATGAGAAATTGGCTCCAAAAAATCACAATAAACCGATCGTTCGATGTAGGCGGAAGCCTCCAAATTATCGAAAGAAACGTCTAAATTCGGACAAAGACTCCTCCGGACTTCCAGCGGACACAAAGTCGGACAAACCTGTGTCGGAGAGTCGACGAGCGACGGACAGAGAGTAACGAATAGAGGCAACAATTGGGCCGCGGAGGAAACGCTGTAGTTGAGTAGGAGAGGGTAGCCGGGTCGACGCCCCAGTCTGGAGACCTTGACGCCTCGACTGATCAAGAGTTTACCGACACGGACGACAAACGGAACGAATTGGTTCCTCAATGACTTGAGTTTAATATCCTCGCCGATAAAGGCCCATTTATAGAGATGGAACTGCGGCACCGAATTCAGACAGACGAGAAGATCGAGGAGTTTACAAGCAGATAAATACAGCGACATCTGCTGCTCGTCTATGGCGCTGATCGGCCATTTAGAGACGGACGACGGATTGGATAAATCGCGTTCCATCCGAAGAAAAACCTGAAGCAATTCGGTAGTCATTACCGGCCAGAGGGAGTCGAGTTGGTTGGAGGTTATCCGGAGTAAGAGAACTCGGAAGAAGAGGAAGACTTCTCTGTGTACGACAGGGGAGTTACTCGTCTTGAGACACTCGGTGATTCTCTCGAGTATCTCCGGTAGACTACGGATGTATTGGTCGGGTTCCGATGAGAACACCGTGAACGCGAATCGTTTCATCAGCTGTCCCCGTTGGTCCATCTCCTGGTCTTTGTTGGTGAATATACTGACCCCTGACTGGGCCGCGGCCACCTGTCTGGTCAACTCCTTCAACGAGGTTTTGTCGTGAGTGAACAGATGGTCGATGACGTAGTGCCAGTTAACCAGAGTCGTGTAATCAACCTAGAATATTGTTTGTTATTCAGTAAATAAATAAATAACAGAGAATAAAAAAAACTAGGATTAACTGAACTATATGTAGTACATAGTATAGTGGAAATATATAGTCAGCCCTCCCAGCCAAAAAAAAATCGAGGAAAAAAGGAATTTATATTTTCCAGAAAAAAAAGGACAAAAAGGATCGGATATGGTAAAAAAAAAGGGAAAAACTGAATTGATAATCTTTAAAAAAAAAGGATAGTAAATGTTATATTCCATTTTAACCTTCTATACTAAGAAACGTCACTGCCTTAAATGACAGGAAGAGTCAAAGTAAGTAAAAAAGTAGAAACACAGAAAGTGAACGACCACGGCAATGGAAATATAATTATTATAAATCAATATATCAATGAAATAAGAACATTTTAAAAACAATTACGAAATTTTCACCTTTTTACCTAGCTATCAGACATGGTTCAGCTCGGCCGATTGATGGTCATTGATAGAGGTTTATCAAACTCTTGTAAATAGAACTTTATTTTGAAAGTGATATAAAAACTTTGGTACGGATTTCCGGTCGTGGCTACATTTATATAAATAAAAAAAATTATTTAAGACGCAATCAAAATTCAACCATATCCAGGTGAAAACGGGTGCAAATAACAGCTGATTATGAGCAAAAATGAAACTATAACACCTGTTATAGGCTTTACTTTATTGTTTTGGTTAGAATAGACTGCCACGGCAACGTATTGAAATTCAACATTGTTGATTCACCAAGGCGGGTTTTATGTCAATTATAATATCCCCAGTTACAAAATAAATATATTAAAGTTTCCTCCATGGCTAAATTTTTTTGGTAGCTAAGCTTGTGGGTTTGTCAAAATAAATATATAATCAAAATAAAAATCGGCATATGCCCGGCCCGTCAATCTCTGTTATAACCTTGTCAATATGGGTACCGGTATACTAGAAGGTCTCTGGTTCACCGGGATTAATAAAACCCATGTCAACTCTATAGTACCGTATATAGAATGAATGAAGTGTATATACTAGACTGCTGTTGTACATACTTTGTATTTTACTTGGAATTTGAATTAAAAAAAAGCCTCTGACTTAACAATTATGAATAAATTTTATTTAATCAATAATATTGTATTTAATATATTCTAATATATGAACACCAACTAACCTGGAAGAAGCCCCGGTCCATGAATATATCGAATATATCTTTCCTCCAGGCCTTCCTGGTATACTGGTAGCCACTGAGACTGGATACGAGCGCGCTGGAGGCCTGTAGACTGGGGACATTCTCCAACGTGTGGGTCCGCAGATACGGCTGCGCGATGTAGAGGATGTTTGTGATCATCGGGAGAACGAACTTGTCCTTCTCGTCGCCGCCCCAGACGACGTCAAACAGACTGGCTACCGACTCGGCCATGGTGACCAGCGCCTCGACGGCTCGGGTCACCTCGAAACCCCTCCGGTACTTATCCACATCGCGACTCGTCATACGGGAACTCAGCGGGGTCTGGTAACCGCGTTTCACCACCATCTGTTTGGACATCCACGTCGGCTGCTCGAGACCCATTGAGGCTGCGTTAGTGAGCGCCTCAACTAACTTAGTCGCAACGTCTTGCACATCCTTAGAGTCCTTCTTATCTTTACTATCTTCCTCCTTGCGGTCGCGTTTATCAGTTATAGTTCGTTGGACATAATCATTGAGAATCCCAAACAAAATAAAGTGGCCGACGGGACCTTGAGTGAGATGTCCGTCTCTTAGTAACGCGGAGATGTTATCCCAAGAGGATTTCAATTGATTTGGAGTCATCAACTCCAGATAGGAGAGAGTGAACTGCAGCATATTCACTTCGATCGGGATCATGTTGGATTTACGTCGGGAGACGGGCGGCTGTTTGATGACCTGTCGGACCGTCTGCAGTAGAGTGTCTGGGGGCAGCGCCTTGACGGACTCCATGACGTCGACGAGATGCCGCTGCTCCTCGTTAGGGGGCGACAGGGCCCAGGCCGACTTGTACTGACCGCGGTCGCCCCAGACTAAAGCGACCGCGGCCAGGAGACTAGTGGGATGGTGGATCGCCACGGTGCTCACTATATCGAGGATCCGTTGGCGGATATCTTTAGCGGATCCGAGGATCCACATGGGGTTGATAGAGACACCGACGCAGGCCGAGTGAACCGAGATCCAGAGGACGAGAAGCGCCGAGACAATCCGCGGAAGGATGTTCAGTAACCCCTTCCGCGCGTCCAACAACGGATGCTGGGAGATTATCATTCCCCCCGGATCCGGAATGGCTTTCTGAGAATCTCCGCCAAAAAGTCGCAACACTGAGAATCCACCGCCTTCCTTAGAAATCGGCGCGTTCTGTGTAGCAACCGGGTTTAAACGAGCGCATTCTACGAGGCAGTACTGACACAAAGACATCAAAGCTTCTAACAGGATCAACACGCTGTCCGGAGGGGCTAAGCTTACATCATCTACACCGAGGGTCGCTTTATCGTAATACCCTGAGAATATCTCGATGTTCCGACACAACTGGTTGCTCAACGCCACTGTTATATCCTTCAAGGCGTAATCCAAATAGGGTAGTGAGGACAGCACCGAGTTAATCCACTGGTTATGCAGGTAACTTATGGAATCGGTGCGCAATGCCGCTAAGATAGTCGCGAGGAAGAGCGACTGATTGGAGAGTCGGTCCTCCGTGTTATGTTTCAGGGAGGAACTCATCCCAGAAAGTTGTCAGTTTCTCCCAATCCGAATCGCTGAATTTCGATTCGTGTTGAAGGTAAAGCCGATCTTCTAGTTTAACGAGAGTGAAAGTGAGATTCAGCAGTTGGACTTGGAGGAGATCGCTCTGAAGGGGTTTCTTAACAGACGAGGCCAAACAAAGAAGGATGACATTAGATACTCGACATCTTTGCAGAATATCGTAGATAAATAAAGAGAATCCGCCATCCACGATTAGGTCTATTATCGATCGCGTTGTTTTCTCTAAGAGTCTCGCGGCCGCAACTTGCACCATCACGTTGTTAACATCTTCTGGGTTCTGGTAAGTGCTCTGGATGAAATACAAGCAGATCGAGATGAGAACCTCGAGGTACATGACATTACGGAATTCGGACAGGACCTCCTGGGTGACCGCGCCATAGAAGCGATTGAACATAATCGAGGATTTATGTCGGGAGAGTAATTCTTGGAGTTGGTTAGTCGACAGTATATTAGTTGAGGAAGTTGAGTTAATGAAAGGTACAGGTGCGGCGTTTAATATATTCTCAATGAGGCTAAAGGCATGAAGGATGCGTTCAGTATCGTATGTGTCCACGTAGTAAAGACAATGGGGATCCGTGTTATCTATAGAAAGTTGTCTCAAAGTTTCACGAAATTTCATTGGTTCGGGAATTGGAGAAAACGACGTTGTTATACTTTTTTCGAAAGCGGAATCATCATCATCATTCAGTACATTCTCATTGCTGACTTCATTGGAAACATCATCAACAACATGGAGAAAAACACCTTCTAATACCGATAGAGCAGCTTGTAAACTCTCTTCATTGTAAACCTTTTTAAGGATGTCCAAATGTTGTTGGCTGAAGATGGTTAGGCCGATTTCTTGCTTAGCCTTCTCATAGTAATCCGAATCCATCGTCATCTGCATCTCAGTGTCGCTGAGGAGACGACTGTCCCCTACGGGAGGCTGTGCTGGCGTGTCGTCGGCATCACTGGACCCAGAGAGACTGACCTCGGTGTCACTACCCCCATCGACTTCGCGGAAATGCAGTTCTTTTAAACTCAACGCGTTGCTCTGGGAAGCGCTGCTACTGCCGCTATTAGCGACAACTTTATCGGTTTTAGAATAAACGGATATGGTGGCGTTATCCGTATCGCGGATCGTTGCGGAATTCCAATGGTTGTATGAAAGTCTAGCGGTTGACGGATGAAGCAGCGTCAGTAATATTGGCTCTAAGATTCGACTCAAATCGCCCCGCTTTATCGCGTGGATCAGCCATTGCATAGCGATGTTGGATTTCTGGCAATTAGAGCAGCTCAAACAGTCAATCATAATGAAAAGCGGCCGATCCAAGAGGCTGTAAGTTGTCGAGTAATTCCTAGAAATGTGCCAAATCAGCGAGAACTTACGCTGTGCTTCTATCGCGATCCGGGTGTCGCTGTGGACCAAGGCGATCCCGATTACATCGTCGCAGGTTCGCGGGGATTCCTGCTGCAGTTGGTGGAATAATTCCACCGTCTTCTGATGAAACGACGGCGTATTGGCGGATAAGTAATTCCATAGGATACTAGCGATATCCTGGTACAGTGTAGTGTGCCCGGTGAGGAAGAACAGATGTTTGGGGAGTAAACTTGGGGCAATAACCACCGAGACGGAACCCATTTTAGAGGCGTGGCAAGCGCTGTTCGCGCCGTCTGAGATAATCTGGCGGGTCAGGGCGATTAAATCTAACAGAGTAGAAATAGCTAACGTTTGGATGAAGAAGTCGGAAACGAAACAGCTGCAAACCAGTAAGGATTCCAGCCACTCGGGTAAATCGATATCGTAACTGATTTCAGAGTCTTCGCCGGCATAAAATTCTGGAGGCGGGGAAGAAACAAAAGTTGGGAAACAAGATAGTTCTAGAAGGAGAGATGTTGAGAGTTTAAAACACTCGGAGAGTTCATGTCTCTCAGTTTGTTCAATAGAAATACTCGCTAACTCGGAAGCGTGATAATAATATGAGACTAATCTCTCGGATATATTGAGGCGTTGCTTAGAGAATATTGCATTGCGTTGGATTTTATTACAGGGTAAAATTAGCTTTTTAAAAAAAGGCCCGATTACGTTTGGAGAGGGAAGAACTCTTAGGGTTAAGAATTTCCCAAGGAAGACGTGGAATGTTTGTACGCAAGATTCAACGACAGTGACGCCGCCAGCTCGGTTTATATCGGGACAGGATTCCTTCAACTCGCCAGTCGCTGGTTCGATCCGAGATAAAATCTTACCGCAAATTTTCAAAGATTCGGCTAAATCTTTCAGCGGAATTGTTTGTATATTAGCTGCTAAGGTTTGGTTTATACTCTGCAGTAGATTAGGGAGGTACTCCGTTTGAGTTTGCTTGTAAATCTCAACGGAGATAACGTCGAGAAGGAAATCTATGTGTTTGCAGACTTCCACACACGATTCGGCGTCTATCTCGCGAGAACAACTGCCCCTAAACACGCCACACAGATAATCCCATAAATACGAAGCTTCGAAGGAAGAAAACAATAGATTTGCTTGTTTTACACAATCTGAAGCGACTTTGGAATATTTAATACGTTTCATTATATTTAATTCTTTAGTTTTATCACTTTCATTAACATTAGAATCAACAATGGAGTGGCACTGTTTATATAAACAACAAATAACTTTCATAAGAATGTCATCAATAATCCGAGAACCTATTTCCGGTTTATCAAGTAAAGTTATCATTATTCTATAAGGTTTCAATATTGTGGATTTTAATAGCCCTTCAGTGGCCGGTGCAGTAGCTGAAAACGCCACAGAATTATCCATAAGTTGTTGAAGAGCGGATATCAATACGTATTTAGAGTGTTTCTCTAAGTATTTTACATGGGGGTTATTAATGTCGACCTCGGCCACTGAAGGGCCGATAGTGGCCGATGTATCGGACCCGAGAAGCCAGGAGTAGAGCCGTCGATTTAATGACATCTCCCTGCGTAGAAGAACCAAAACAGCCTTCGCGCAAATTCTTGACATATCTGAGAAAGTTAGAACGCATTTCTCAAACGAAAAACAAGCTATTAATATATCCAAAGAGGAACGCTGAACTAATATATTAGAGTCCTCTAATCCGCAACAAATTGCTGAGACCATGTTCTCTAAGTTATTCCCCAGGAGGAAAAGTTGATCGTCCATGCAAATATCCCGTCTGCAGTGGAATAAAAAGAATGAGAGTGCTGCGAAGCGAACTTCTGGGAATGTGAGAACGCATTCCCACAAGGAAGAATAAAATACTTCAGGAGTAACGCATTGGCAGATGTTCTCAAGAAGAGCGTTAACTCTGTCGTAATACTCGGAACCCTCTTCCAATCCAGGAAGCAACCCATTTAGGAATCCCTCCAATGCTGGTTGTAAATTTTTTCCGAGCGGCAGATAATATTCCTCGTATATTATGAGCAGCATCGGTTTCACACTAATTGCCGCATGATGTAACAAAGGGAATAGGCCGGAGGACCAAAGCAATAAATCCTTACGCAACCTGTCGGATTGTATCATCTGAAATATAGTGCTGTAACATTCTAGAGCTTTAAGATGGACGCCTCCAGGCAATGCGGGATGCATGCATTGCGCAAGTCGTTTTGCAACAACAATTCGTTTTGGAATAACATGGTATTTGCTGTATGTCGGGTTTGTTAATATCTTATTGAGTTTGCCGATAGCTGAAATAAGGTCAGCCCATTCACTGCTGCCTTCGAAATTCCTCAACACTTTTTCGACGTTGCTCGTAAAGGAACGGAATTTACTCTCCTTCTGAAGGTCAACGTCTTCATCACTTAGAACACTTTCCATATTGAAATATCCCAGTATCCTATTTAACGTTTTAATGTTCAATTACTTCAGTTTTAAAGTTGCAATGCGGGTTTCAGAATTACAGTTACATAGTACAATGTAGCGAGCGCTGAACTGCTGAAGGCCTAGGTTTGCAGAATAAAGTTACAATGTAGGCAGTAGGTCAAGGTTTTCAGAATAAAGTTACGATGTAGACCGGTCAGGTCAGGTATTCTAGGTCATTGATCAAGAAAACTTGCCACCTCCATGCAGCATAAAGGAGGTGCCACCTGTAGCTGCATAGACCCTCTTACTAGGGCAAATCTGGTCCTGTAACTAGGACCCCCTTCGTTCTGGGATAAGGACGCCCTTGGTCCTGGATTAAGGACCCATATACTTGGCTGCAGGGGTATATGGCTTGGCCAACGGGCCAGGCAGATGGTGATCTACCAATGGCTGGTCGGTCAGGAGTAGAGTGTTCTCATGTCCACTCTAAGTGCACTTCACTGCGACCTGCACCTGGCAGCGGTCCGACGAATCTGTACAAAAAAGTACAAAAAAATACAAAATAGTACAATATAGTACAAAAGAGTACAATAAAGTGCAAAAATAGTACAAAAGAGTGCAAAAATAGAACAAAAGAGTACAAACGAGCGAGAAACTCATACAAAACGTCAAACGTGTATACCAGTGTAGTACAGTAGTATACACAACACTACACTTGTATACAAATATAATTAATTGTAAGCAAATGCAACGGCACCGAAATATGCGCCGCTACAGTGTCAATCACTAGCGGCCTTGGTTCTGTGGTCAGTATGAAATGATTGACAGAACTTTGATTCATGTAGATTTTGACTGGCAAACAAGTAGAAATAGGCTACAGTTCGTACAATACAATATAATGCAATAGGCTCTACATAGGCCTACTATGCAGTGGGTAGATAAAACTCCTATAACTGAGACTCAAAATTTAGGTCAGTCTTAAAGTAGCCCATATACTGAAGGAAAGACTGATAGACCAGTCTGCCAGTAGACTGTATGCTCGGTCGGTATGTATGTTAGTTGTAGGCTATGTATAATGTATGTCTGTATGTACGCCTCTATCTGCAACTTTATTGAGTTCTCCCTCTGCAATTTTGCGGGCTTGGGCAGTTGGGACAGTTTTTTGAACACAAAAAGCTGCATTAAAACTCATAAGATTGTATTGTAATACTCTCCGACTCATACCTCGTCAGTTGTAGGCTATGTATAATGTATGTCTGTATGTACGCCTCTATCTGCAACTTTATTGAGTTCTCCCTCTGCAATTTTGCGGGCTTGGGCAGTTGGGACCGTTTTTTGAACACAAAAAGCTGCATTAAAACTCATAAGATTGTATTGTAATACTCTCCGACTGCTAGACAGCTAGATCAGCCCCCGCTCAATGCATGGCTCGCCCCACAATCAGACAATGCTTTGTTTTATTTTGCACATCATGTGCGCCCCTCTAAACGATTTGAACTACACTTGGATACACGTTTTACAAGCGTTTCTCACTCGTTTGTACTCTTTTGTACTATTTTTGCACTCTTTTGTACTATTTTTGCACTTTATTGTATTCTTTTGTACTATATTGTACTATTTTGTATTTTTTTGTACTTCTTTGTACAAATTCATCGGACCCCCTGGCAGCAGGGGTACAGGGCATGCATGACCCAGCAGATGAGCTGCACAGCCAATGGCGGGTCATGCTGTCATGTGCGCCAGAATAGATATGGGTGATGGGCCTCATATCTGACTCCACTGCGACACCCACCCTGTGGAATAGCAAACCAGGGTGTGGTATTTGCCCCGAGAGCTGACGATGTAGGCCTAGGTTTTCAGATTAAAGTTACAATGTAGGCCTAGGTTTTCAGAATGAAGTTACAATGTAGGGTGTAGGCCTAAGTTTTCAGAATAAAGTTACAATCTGACAATGTCAGAATGTAGGCCAAGGCATGCTGATGCTAGGTGTTCAGAATAAAGTTACAATCTAGGCCTAAGTTTTCAGAATAAAGTTACAATGTAGGCCTAGCGCAGGTTTTCAGAATAAAATTTAAACTTAGGCCTAGGTCAGTAGGTGTTCAGAATAAAGTTACAATGTACTGATGTAGGCCTAGGTTTTCAGAATAAAGTTATAATGTGCAATGTAGGCCTAGCAGCCTAGGTCAGTAGGTGCTAGGTTTTCAGATTAAAGTTACAATGTAGGCCTAGCGCCTAGGCCAGTAGGCAGCTAGGCTAGGTGTTTCGAAATGAGTATTCCGATCCGATGCTAGGTTACCTATTAGTGCTCCCGGAAGGGAACCTTGGTGATTTTCTCAATTTAATTTTAATATTTTAATCTGTTAAAATTTTAATATTAATTGTGAAATAAATAAATAAAAATAAATAAAGTTACAATGTCTGAATGTAGGCCTAGGTTTTCAGAATACTGGAATAAAGTTACAATGTACTGACACTGATGTAGGCCTAGGTTTTCAGAATAAAGTTACAACCGTGTGGCACGCATTGAGGTTGAGGATCCTGGCGGTCCTGGCACCTGGCGCGAATATGGATGTAGGGCAGTAGGGTTACTAGGGTACGGTAGGAAAGTAGGATGTAGCGTAGCAGTGCACTGCTGCACTGGCAACATATCCCACTCTACCAGTGCACTCTACAGCTCTATTTGAAATTATTCCATAGGTTTAAAAAGATTGAAAAATGTCCGCTCGCTTCCCTCGCGTTTATCTGTTTATACTGTAGACCTAAGCCTACTCTTAGCACTGTCTGGCTGTGGACAAATGGAAACGGACAGATTGAGCATGACCATTATGCATTAAAAACATGACTTGTTTCAAAAGTTTTTCAATTGTCAGATTCTTCAAAACAATAAAACCATGACAGCCTGCATGATTCAGCAGAATTTCCGTGCTCGCCAGCTCACAATTTAATGACACCTGTATTTGAAAAGAGTCGGTTTGCCTACTTTAAATGCTGACAGGCTGAAATGTTAAAATTTTCGTGTTCGCAGTAGTTCGCTATGCTCGCATCTTGATCACATCTACATTTAAAAACAGTCAGTTGACGTTGACCTACTACTACTACTACAGCAGTACCGGTACAGTAGGCCTACTATCCTGCTATCTGACTATTACGGTCAGATGTATTTATGTTAACAATTGGAAAATTTCCTTGCTCGCTACGCTCGCATTTTAATGTTAAAATACTGTAGGGCCTAGGGCTACACAGTAAACTGATAAATTATTACAATTCAGCAATTACTGCAAAATTTCATAGTCAATTGTTGGCTTGGCTGCTTGGCAGCTTGGCGCGCATCTGCGCATTGCACATTGGATATCATGGCTGGCCATTATAAACTGATAAATTATTACAATTCAGAAATTACTGCAAAATTTCATAGTCAATTGTTGGCTTGGCGCGCATTGGATATCATGGCTGCATGGCTGGCGCGATTTTCGTTTAACCAGACTGCCAGAACGCGTGAGGCGTGCTTTTTGTCAGTATTCCATAAGGGCTTGTAGCTACAATAATTGCCGAAATGCATCGGACCGGATCGGATCGGACGGCATCTGACTATATAAATGCACCCTACCCCCAAACAGGAATGAGCCTATTACAGTATTAGGCCTACCATACTGGAATTTGTAATTGTAATTCAGTCAGGAAATCTGGTCACAATTTCTCCAATTTACAGTCAGAATGTGCCCGCGGAAAACCAGAAAACGCTCTCAGAGTGAAATTTCTCCATAGAAAACAATGCTAAATTTCATTTGAAAACCGGCAGTGAAATTTTAACATTGGCAGATTGGCATTCTAAAAATTATGCCATTCGAATCGATATAAAATTCTGTATAAATTAATTTGAGAATTAGAATCTCATCGTTGGGATACCGTAAATTGTAAATATCATTAATATTAGGCCTATAGGCCTACATATATAAAAAATGGTCACATTATGTGCCCAGCTTCTGCCTGTCTGCTTTGAGGACAAACTGACAAATATGGAGTTACAGTCAAAATATGTCCGGAAATATAATTGCAGAGTAGGTAGTGTTCCTAACTGTCTGCCAGTTGGCCGATTGGAAGAGGCTACCGGCAGACCGGTATCGTAATGAGTCATTTTCCTGAGGCATGATTTACTGTACTGTACTAAGGATAAAATGCCACCCGGGCTAAATAATATTCCTAGGGTAAATCTTTTCGACCTACGCGTAGGCCTACGCGTAGGTCGAAAAGATTTACCCATATTCCTACTGTACTAGCACAAATTAAAATGGCAAAATACTCCGAAAACATATTCAGTTCAGATATTATCTATATACAAATCGTCAACACAAATCAAATATGTATGTATATAATATACACCGAAACCGAGATTATTTAACATTATTATACACCAAGAGCACTACACCAGCGCTGAAACAATAGAGGATTCTCTACATGTAGAAACACAAGCACTAATAAGTTTATTTGCTGATTTACTAACTCTCGATAAAAGATATTAGTACGAATTACTGTACTGCTTTGAAATTATTAAAACCTATTCGCGACAAATAAAGTGTCTGCATCCTCTGTGCGACCATACCCGAAAAGCTGTCGAAAAGTAGTATTACTGTATACGCAACCTTAATCTTTCGCAGCGGTTCCACTCTAAATATCTCGAAGTATAAATACAGTATTCTAGGGGCGGGGGGGGGGGGGGGGGGGGGTAGATTTCCCTGTGACACCGGTACCGAATTCAATCACTGACAGACAGATTCTACCAACTGACAGACTATCTGATTTTTTACTTCAGATTATTTTAAACTATAAGGGGACTTTCGACGAAATCAAAACTCATCCCTCTCCAGGGGATAATCGATGCAAATAGCTGTTGATTACTCTCAAAATATAAAACTGCAACTTAATTGTTCTATTGACTTTCGTTTATTGTTTTGTTTAGAATAACGTGCCACTGTAACCTGCTCCTTTCCCTAAATTGGTAATTTAACATTGCGACGAAACATTAAATCCCCGAGATGGGATTTGCGTCAAGTTTCCCCGCTGTCACCACTCCAATGACATTTATAAATAATTAAGTTAAAATTCTGAATAAGGCTTCAATGTAGGCCTTCAGGAAGTTTTATTATGATTATACTGTATAATTGATATGAATGTCATTAGGAGTTTAAGGTAGTAGTAGTAAGCTATGGAGAAGTTAATTAATTTTTACGAAACATTAATTGAGAGTTTTACGGTAGTAGGCCCTACAGTAAATGTTGGGTAATCAATCACCATACAGTAGTACAGTAGGCCTGCCTGGCAACCTGGGTCGTTGCTATGGATAACTTTTCTCGTTCTCCAATAAGTAGTTAGGTAACCCTGCCCTTATAATAGAACATCCAACTTATAATGTAATAAATATTTACTTAATATCGATGGTTTAACTTTGTGTAATTTTAAATACAGTATTATATACAGTACACTATACTTCTCACCCTATTCAACTCCGTGCCGTCAACCATGTTGTGTGCGACGGAATAACACTCATTATAGTAGGGATGTTAAGCATCATATTTTGTAGAAATTGTGCATTTTGTGATAAAAGCATCAAAACTTACACAACGCTGTTACCATGCCAACAAAATCTACTCACCTTAGTAACGGGTGATTGGCTGAATGAAATTTTCTCTCAATTGGTCAAGTAAGCGAATTACTTAAAATATTAGGTGACCGAATATTCATAGGAGGGCCATAACAACGGACAAATACATTTACATAGCAACGGATTTTTTTCCAAAATATATAACGTTCTTCTGGTCGTCTGCTCAAATAGGTCTCCTAAACTGATAAACTAAACTGAACTGAACTGAATAAGCAACCACCCACGGGAGTAATGTAGAATGATAATGTTAGTAACCTACTAATCATGTTGCCATGGGTACGAGAAACAAATTTGAAATGTGTTAATCTGATCTGTTTGTGTTATGCCACCAGATACATACTTTTCTAATAATAACAACGAATATTATGATAATTAGAATTAAATATAGATTTATCGAGTTTGCAAAATAGGGCACAACAAATTCGAAACATATATTGCGATCAAAAAGTATGTGAAATCGTTGGTAACAATGTAATGTAGCCCGAAGGACTGAAATTAAAATTAGAACATTTTAACTACCCTTTAACTACCAATCTTACTATCAAAAAAGTTCACGGGAATGTGGGGGATTGAACTCGGTCGGTACCTAGAGTTTCCAAGTCCCACACCTGCCAACTGATCCACTCCGCGCCGTATGAAGCCTTAAAACCAAAACCCAAGTGGAAACTAACAACAACTCTTACAACAACATCGGAGTGAATATTAGAGGTCTCTACACGGACGTAACACAAATTTTTGTAAACATTTCGATTTGAGCACACTAACGGTGCAGTCTAAAATAAGTTACATTTGATAAGGATTTAGAAATAAGGAAAGTTAATGTTTACAGGGGGTTATAAACTGTTCATTTAATAAACGTGATATTGATATGTACTGTACATACTATGCGCCCTATTTAACGTTTTCTATTATTCTAAAAATTATGTATTTTAGAGTGCACTGGCTTGATACATGTGCACTGGCACCTGAACTAATTAAATATATATATAAAGTCAAAAATAAGTATATTTATTTTATGATCCTATTTAATATCAATAATTTAAAAAAATTTAATAAATAGCCAGTGGCTATAATATTAATATATTAATGCAACGATCATGGTTGGGCTTACTATCTTCATTTTTGCCAATATGGTTGGATTATCGATTGGTGGTTTTTACATCAATAGTTTCTGTACAAACCAGACCACAATTGGAGTTTCCACCAAAGCCGCATCCTCGAACCAGTGCAGCATTGATTGTGAGCGTAACGATCAATGCTGGTCGTTCAAATTCACTGACAGATGCGAAATATATGAAGAGGATTGTCTGGCAGATATGGAGAACTGGGATGTGGAAACTCTGGGGAAACGATGGATGAGCAAGAAAAAAGGTTAAATTTAATATTTAATTAAGAATATAAAAAAAATAAAATATTGGCGTCCCAGCGGATGTACTATATTTACATGATGTATCTACTGTACAGTATACTGTATATCACCATCCTCAATAAATAATTGGAAGATAAATAATTAATTAAACCTATTTAAAATATATTATTTTAATTTTTAGTAACAATTATTTATGTTATTGAAAAATACACAAAATAATTCATAGGAAATATATATATGGATAACATGTCCCTGACGAGCCTTCAATATTGCGTCATGTTCGAAAATGCTATAACATTAAATTACGCAATATTACATTATCATTAAAATATATTTTGCATGTTATATTTTCAAAAGTATTTATAACATAATATAACCCAAGGGGAGCAGTGGCTTTTCTGGACCCCAAAAGATGTATATCCAATGTCCCTATAGAGCCAAAAATATATATCAATTTTTAAAAAACGAACCTTGAAATTTCAGATATTGGAATCAAATATTAATAGATAGATCTAAAATATGTGATAAATTTTGTTCCAGGAACGTTAATTTTTTTCTAATATATCTTTCGTTATCATGACAAACATAGCAGTACTCTACATATTTCATAGCATTTGGGGAACTTTCTAGGATTATCAAGAATAATGGATTTTCACGTATACATAATTTCATTTTTTGCACTTGTAACTGTTTCAATGTTTCTAATTTTTGCCATACTTACTATATTGAACATTTAAAGTTGTTAATTTGTTGTTACAGCTATTCAAAAAATATAAATTTACTAAAATTTGTATTTTCGATTTTTCGAACAAAAAAGTGGCTTTTTAGGGACACGATTATATATATGACTTTTGAATAGGAAAATACAGTGTTTAATAAGTTTGATATTTTCGAATAGCACGATTTATAAACTTGTATAATGTATGGCTGCGCATTGGCCACATCACATTGTATTGAACAGTGCAGCAAAAATGGGGTAATTCGGGTTTCACTAAAATTCTGAATTTTGTGCTTGAAACTTCAATGCTTCTCTTTTTACCCATACTTACTATCTGTGCTTAGAGTAGTTATATTGAACAATCAGTTACCAAAAAAATATATTTTTCTATCCCTCTAAATCAGAATATGCATTAACCCTTTCGCACCTATGACGCAGGCGTATGCGTCACCACTATATGGGCTATGATGCAGGCGTATGCATCATGGGTCACAAACCGACAGACAGACAGACTAGATTTACGTCAACGTGAAAACTGACATCAGAAATGAAATCAGCACCCCTTAAAACCCCCATAGCGAGAATGTTTGTTAGTTTGTATTTTTTTTAAAGTTGTCAACAGACTGACTGACACAAAGACCGACAGACAGAGCACATTTATGTAAACGTGAAAACTGACATCAGAAATGAAATCAGCACCCTTTAAAACCCCCGTAGCGAGAATGTTAGTTAGTTTGTATTCTTTAAGTTTTGACATACTGACCGACACAAAGACCGTCAGACCGACAGACAGACTATATTTATGTAAACGTGAAAACTGACATCAGAAATGAAATCAGCACCCCTTCAAACCCCCATACCGAGAATGTTAGTTAGTTTGTACTGTTTGTTAAGTTTTGACAGACTGACTGACAGAAAGACCGACAGACATACAGACTAGATTTTTGTAAACGTGAAAACTGATATCAGAAATGAAATCAGCACCCCTTAAAACCCCCATAGCGAGAATGTTAGTTACTGTAGTTTGTATTATTTTTTAAGTTTTGACAGACTGACTGACACAAAGACCGTCAGACCGACAGACAGACTATATTTATGTAAACGTGAAAACTGACATCAGAAATGAAATCAACACCCCTTCAAACCCCCATACAGATAATGTTAGTTAGTTTGTATTCTTTGTTAAGTTTTGACAGACTGACTGACAGAAAGACCGACAGACCGACAGACTAGATTTATGTAAAAGTGAAAACTGACACCAGAAATGAAATCAGCACCCCTTAAACTTAGATAAACTTTAGACATACTCTATTAATATCTATGTTTCCTCGCATCAGATGACGAATTGACGAATGGACATATACAGATGTCCGCTTTTACAGTAAGTCTTTAATGAATACTGTACCTTTAATTAGTGATACACAAAACTCACGGAAGGATGTCGTCAGTCGGACAGATGAAAAAGAAAAGTCGGGGCAGGTTATATAGGTCTATATCACACAGATTATCTATGCTCTCTGAGATGTGTAATGCCTTCGGAGATGTGCATGTCAACTAAGATGAGTATCCTTTCAGGGATGAGTACTGTATGCTTGCAAGAAAAATATGCCTTTCCTTTCCGAGATGATTATACCTTTCCGAGGTGACGGAGAAAAACCTAAAACACTATCTCATTGGTTCTCGAATATTGGCTCTAGATGAACACACTTTGGCGAATAAAAAATGTATGTACTCAACAATTGGTCTAATTGTCAGTGGCTCTTGAGGGACGTAGGTCCTACTAAAGCCATTTTCGTCACAGGCACAGTAGCTATTCACTACTGTAGGCTACAAATTAATAATTATTATGTTAATAATTTACAGTAAATGAGTAATGGGTTATCACCACCAAAAATAAAACTGTAACTTGTTCTATTGTGTTTAGTTTATTGTTTTGGTTAAAATAACGTGACACTGTAACCTGCTCCTTTCCCTAAATTGAGAATTTAACATTGAGGCGGGATATTAATTCGCCAAGGCGGGTTTTGCGTCGAGTCACCCCCCCCCCCCCCCCCCCCCCCCCCCCTGTCTCCACCACATTCAAGTGTTGTGTACATGAAGTGTTGCAATTATGAAGCACGTTTTTAATGTTTTAATAGGAATTGTAGATGTCAAGATATGCAATAGTTAAACTGCTAACTGGCAGTTAAATTCATTAACTGCATCAAACAGCATCATCAAACTACATGTAAACAGCAAAACCTTCCTTTATTAATATGTATGTATGTTTAAATCTGTGAAAGAGTTTTGAACAACTTCGACCAAAACTAAGTTTTTAAATTAAATTTACAAAAATTTAAACAAATATTAATTAAAACAAAATAACACTGAAAACGTTATTAGTTAACAAGTAAGAGACAATTTAATAAGAAAATGATAAGCAATTCAATACAAACCAAACATGGGTTCCATTGTAAGTGGCTTCGCTAGGACATATGTACCCCAAGAGCCATGTGTCGCCAAATGCAATCCTTACTGTGTCCCCCAAAGAGCCACCATGGCTTCCAGAGGACATGTCCCTCAAAAGCCAAAAATGTCCCTCTAAAGCCTATGTTGTATATAATCGTGTCCCTTAAAAGCCAAACGTAAATATACTGAAATGGCTTTGGATGGACATGTTATATGTATAATGTTAAAAGATATATATAAAAAAGATATATATACTAATTTAATTAAGAAGGAATGAATGTTACAATTGATATTAATACTGTATTATAATTATTTTCCATTTTCTTCTAGTACCATGGGCTGGTTCATTTACCTCACCATGTCACACCAACTACATCGGAGATGTTTCTCTAATGAAACAGAACGACATCCGCAATTATATACAATGCATGACAGGATGTGGGACTTCTGGACAATGCACGGCTGCTGTGTGGGCCTGGGATGATGAAGATCTGACAGCCAAATTGTGTCTGTTCGAAAATCCAAATCATTCTGACACAAATCTAAGCAACACCATTGATACATATGGAGATAATGTTGCATTCTTTGACAAGGTGGACAATATCGAATTTCAATGTAAGTTGGTTTTACAAATTATTTCTTTTATATCAAAATGTTCTCATAATAAATATAATAAATAATATTAAATTGATAATAATTTTAGATTTTTATTCCTCAGGCCCAGTAGAGGATCCTTGCATTGCTTGTAACCAAACCGGTATAGAATACGACTGTAAGATAACAAGAGGACTTACTGATTGCAGCTGTGCTGATGGATACGTTCTTGATGGAGGCGATGGTTCCTGTAAAGGTTAGAGGAATATTATAACACTTATTTTTCATGATTTGTTTCATGTTCTTGTGCAGTTTTGGGGGCTAAAAAAATTCCTTTATGGGTTTTATTGGTCGAACTTCATTTCCAAGTTTGTATTCTAATTTGGCGACGTTATTTCTGTAGGTATTCCTGTCAGTCTGTCCGTCAAAATATATCCGACATCCTGACAGCCAAACAGATAATGAGTACTCGAAATGAATTCTACGACCAGGAAAACTTTATAGATAAACTTTCAACTCGATGGATTGCACTATTCTTATATTTTGACGGACACTGTTGGGCAGTCAATTAGACTGAAAGACAGACAAACTAGATTTCAGTAAAAGTGAAGTCAGTTATTAATTTTGCGCGAGCGGGTTTAAAGGCAATAATTATCTCGGAATATTTTTACATTTTTACTCCTTCGCCGTTTTTCAACCGCTTGGTAAGTTTTTGGTATCAAATGTGGAAAGACAGACCGACAAACAGCCAGACTGATGAAACAAACAATAGATACAAAAAATTGCAGGAGACCTCATACATAAAGAAGAGTATAATTATAAATAAATTATGTATAATTATAATACTTAATTAATTAATCGCTGTAAAATTTAAATCACCTTTAATTAATTGCTTATGTAGGCCTCTAACCAGTAATAAATCCAAGCAACATACTGTAGTACCCATGAGCGATAATTAATTAATTAATAATTAATAAAATATTATAATTATATTTACCTTTTGATATAAAAATGTTTAATTTAAAATGGTATACATTATACATTATTAAAATAAAAGTGAATAGTAATTTTTGTAATAATGTGTTATTTATCATGCTGCGATAAATAATTAATGTTTAAATAAAATTTGATTTTTTGTTGCAATAACTATTATTCTTTCAAATGTTTCAGATCCTTGTGACAGGTCGTTGTGGATTTGGGATGAAGCGAATGCAGCTAACGATTTTTATGGAAATCATCCTGGAATTGAAAACGGTATTATTTCATACAGTGTCGGTCCAGGAGGGATTCAAAATCAGGCGGTTGACATGATAAGTAGTACTGGTTATATCTCAATACCACATGGTCCAGACGAATTAACTTCAGAGACATTTACTATGGTAGCTTTTATTAAGACAACTGGAACTGTAAAGGGTCCGATATATGAATTTGGCAGTTCAACTTCATTTGGATCACATTTATGGTTATATCCTAATGCTGTAGATCTTTGGTATAATCCTAGTTTTCGTAACCCTTTTGGTGAACCTGGGAAAAGGCTTAGAAATGCTGTGAGTGTCGGAGAATGGTATATGGTTGCAGTTGGAGTGACTGCAGTTAATAGGCAAACATTTCTCTACAGTCGAAGAGTGGGGAGTTCTGAACATTCAAGGAGAGATTTCGACAACTCCATCAGTACTAAAAGACACGATAATGATGGTGTTTACGATCTTTATTTGGGTCGAAGTATTTGTGGGACATGTGAGCTTCCAAATCAACCCTTCCCAGGATATATCTCTCACACTCGGTATTACAGCTGCTATTTATCCCTGCAAGATCTGGAAGACATTTTTGAAGATGAACTAATTTATCACAATGACAACTAAAGGTAGTGAGCGATATACTGACTACAATAAAGGGGCTTGTTAATGATAATTTAACTAATTTAACTCAGGAATTTTAATACAAAGCTTTTGAACATTTTGGTATATGTTTGATGAATATTGAGTGAAAAATAATAAAGTAGTAGGGAATTAATTTTGTGATTAAATGTGAAAATGGCTGAACCCATTATTTGAAATCACACTATTTCTATTATATCACGTAATTACTTCTTTAAATGAACATAAAGAAAAACGCGAGCGGAGCGAGCAGAAATTTTTTAAACGTTATTTAATGTATATATGAAATGAGTTGGTTGATCTCTGTTAAGGGCCACCCGTACCTTCGGGTAGTATGCATCCTTAAGTGGTAGCTAAATGGGTACTGTAGAGTTTCCTCAGGGGAGAAAAGTTCTGACCGCACTGGAAATAAGTCGTCAGACTTTGTGCGTAATCCCTCTCCTAGCGGCCGAAGAAAATTTACTTTACTTTTACTTTTTTGCCAGTTTTGAGTAGCGCCCACGTCAACCTTCAGGCAGCAGATAAGAGTAGCGCCCACTCCTACCTTCAGGTAGCAGATAGGAGTAGCGCCCACCCCTACCCTAGGGTAGCAGATAGGAGTAGCGCCCACCTCTACCCTCGGGTAACAGATAGGATTAGTGCCCACCCCTACTTTCGGGTAGCAGATAGGAGTAGAGCCCACCCCTACATTCGGGTAGCAGATAGGAGTAGCGCCCACCCCTACCCTCGGGTAGCAGATAGGAGTAGCGCCCACCCCTACCTTCAGGTAGCAGAGAGGCGTAGCGCCCACCCCTACCTTCAGGTAGCAGATAGGAGTAGCGCCCACCCCTACCCTCGGGTAACAGATAGGATTAGTGCCCACCCCTACTTTCGGGTAGCAGATAGGAGTAGAGCCCACCCCTACCCTCGGGTAGCAGATAGGAGTAGCGCCCACCCCTACCTTCAGGTAGCAGAGAGGCGTAGCGCCCACCCCTACCCTCGGGTAGCAGATAGGAGTAGCGCCCATCCCTACCTTCGGGTAGCAGCTAGGAGTAGCTCCCACCACTACCTGCAGGTAGCAGATAGGAGTAGCGCCCACCCCTACCTTTGGGTTGCAGATAGGAGTAGCACCCACCCCTACCTTCAGGTAGCAGATAGGAATAGCGCCCACCCCTACCTTCGGGTGCAGATAGGAGTAGTGCCCTCCCCTACCTTCAGGTAACAGCTAGGAGTAGCGCCACCACTACCTTCAGGTAGCAGATAGGAGTAGCGCCCACCCTACCTTCGGGTAGCAGATAGGAGTAGCGCCCACCCCTACCTTCGGGCTGCAGATAAGAGTAGCGCCTAACCCTACCTTCGGGTAGCAGATAGGAGTAGCGCCCACCCTTAACCTCGGGTAGCAGATAGGAGTAGCGCCCACCCCTACCTTCAGGTAGCAGATAGGAGTAGCGCCCACCCCTACCTTTGGGTAGCAGATAGGAGTAGCGTCCACCCCTACCCTCGGGTAGCAGATAGGAGTAGCGCCCACCTCTACCTTCGGGTAGCAGATAGAAGTAGCACCCACCCCTACCCTCGGGTAGCAGACAGGAGTAGCACCCACCCCTACCTTCAGGTAGCAGAGGAGTAGCGCCCACCCCTACCTTCGGGTAGTAGATATGAGTAGCACCCACCCCTACCTTCGGATAGCAGATAGGAGTAGCGCCCACCTCTACCTTCAGGTAGCAGAAAGGATTAGCGCCCACCCGTACCTACAGGCAGCAGATAGGAGTAGCGCCCACCCCTACCTTCAGGTAGCAGATAGGAGTAGCGCCCACCCCTACCTTCGGGTAGCAGATATGAGTAGCGCCCACCCCTACCTTCGGGTTGCAGATAGGAGTAGCGCCTAACCCTACCTTCGGGTAGCAGCTAGGAGTAGCCCCCACCCCTACCTTCGGGTTGCAGATACAGTAGGAGTAGCGCCCACCCCTACAGTCCCAATCCCAATAAACATTAACTTGGTCGTTTTGGCGGCCAAAATGACCAAAATCACCAAAAAAAATGTAGTGTATTCCTATGGGCTACTTGGTCGTTTTGGCGAAGCGATTTTAACTCGAATCAGCGCAATCCAGACAGTCTGTCTCCTTGGCCATCCATTTGGTGGATCTGACTAAATGTCGGCTCGCTTTCATTTTTATTATTGACAGATTGTACCTTCGAGTAGCAGCGATCGAAAGAGGAGCCTTCGGGTCGCTTCCAGCTTCGGCCCAAGTGTACTTTGCTTGCTTTGCTTCCAAATAGCAAATATCCACTTTTTCTCAGCTATTCCCTCAACGAAATTCATATTTTCATATATATTTTGAATCCGAGATCGTTGAAGCCCAGCGGCAGCAAAATTATCACAATAAACGAGAAACTGCCAAAAGTACATTAGACTCCGAACAACAGGTGGACTGAAGATCGACATCTGTGCTATTACGGAGCTATGGCGATGCCCACCATGCCTCGGTTTAGTTCCCAATGGATACAATATTAGGATTCCCCGTACTTAGTTCCAATTTAAGCCTAATGCGAATTTAGTTCCAATGGAAACGTATTTAGTTCCAATTGTGGCGAATTTAGTTCCAATTTAGGCGAACTTAGTTCCAATTTAGGCGAACTTAGTTCCAATAACTAGAGAAAAACGTAAACGAATTTAGTTCCAATGGTGCGAACTTAGTTCCAATAATTACGCCCAAGCTCCTAACCCAAACAATGCGGTTTATTGTTTGTGCTACTGTGGTTTATAAACCTCTGGCAGTCTGGCCACGGATGGTCTCGGGCAAAAGTCAGAATGTCAGAATCAATGATTTTGTCGCCCTACGGCATATTCATATGTAAACTTAAGGCCTTGATAAACCGTAAAGTGAAAATCGTGCTGATTGGACGAAAAATAACATAGAACATACGGGACAAAGAAACAGCTGGCCAATTTCGCCATTATAGCTCTGTACCAAATAAGACGCTAGAGGGCGTAAGTCTATACATTCTCCAATCCCTCGAGATAATGCTGGCCTTTTAGAGTAGTTTGCGAATTGCACAAAAAACGACACATTTTTGCCGCAAAAGCTTTAACAAGGAGGATACCACAGAGCTGTTTAATAATGTTGTTTTAGCTTTATAACTTCTTAAATCCAAAGTTAGTTTTGTCTACTACATCTTTTATGAGGTTGTATGTTTTACCTTTATTGTCATTTGAAAAAAGATTAGAACTGCTCTGTTAACGGCGTAAAATGCCTTGCTGAAGTCAACAAAGGCTGCAAAAAAATGTTACTTGTTTATAATCTCATGGTTGGAGGATTTAGGCGGAAATATCTGAGATAAGTGTCTCAACTGCATGACAAGTAGATCTACCTGGCATACTTTAGTTATCAGGAGTTGTAATTATCCTGATTTATAACATTGATATCATTTGTAAAATATATGTTAAAAAGTAAACCTATATTAATATCGATTTGTTTTCTTATTTTTTAAAAGTGTGACTAAACTACATATAGCCCAAATATAGTTAAATGTCAATATAAGATCTGTAAATTGAAATGTTTAAGTTTCAACTCTGTGGCTCATTGAATTCTATAGACTCAATCCCATTAGCAATATCAGCTGGTTGACGAAAACTCCATCTTTGTGAATCGGAACCCTCACATTGGCTGAGAGTCAACCAATCAGATATATTCTTTAAGTAAGTGAGACATAAACCATTACTCCCACTAAACAATTCTCCAGTCTAAAATTAATTAAACAATACTGTTTTATGCATTTAAATAAATATTAAAAATTAATGAAATATTATTATTAAAGTTGAACCGGGATATCAAATCCCACTGCACATAAGTAGTAGAGGAAGAGGGTCCCTCCGCACCGCCTCCCTAGCTTAGTCTATGGGAGATATCTCGGAGGACTATTCAAAATGCTAAATTCCAGTGTTAAAAGCAGTGTTTAATGACCATCTGCCACCGTCAGTATTGATTCGCGTCGTTGCATCATCGATATTCACCTACGCATAGCCTAACCTCGCGATGCATGCCTTAGCATACCGTCAGTATTGATTCGCGTTGTTGCATCAACCAATCATCGATATTCATCTTCGCGTAGCCTAACCTCACGATGCATGGCTAGCCCCCACACCTACCCATCGCTACTCGACTGCTGTTACCTACCAACCAACCAACCAACCAACCAACCAACAGCGATGCTTGCCTAGCCCTCCGGTTACTCCTTTTCGCCTCGCTACCACATACTGTATATGATGACAACGATAGAGTCTGTCACGGACGACGTGGCCATCTACGCACACCACGCATATACCACGCCACGCCGCGCTATTATATTATATCGATTGCCAACTCATCGATTTACCCACCGCTAGAGCTACTCGACTGCTGTCACCAAACCAACCAACCAACCAACACCAGTATGATACATGAAATTCCGCTACGCGTCATGTACATGTTCTCGCATTTCCATAGTTACTCAACCTAACCTAACCCACAGCAACTGTACCATATTGAAAGGCTACTAACATTATACTGCGCGTTTTTATTATAATTATTGATTATTATTATTATTATTACGCACAACCCAATGATTCATATTCCTACTCACGCTACCAACCAACCAACCAACCAACAAACACCAGTATGAGTGTTATATGAGACATGAAATCCCGCTACGCATACACGTACATTAGTGATTATTATTATTATTACGCAGAACCCAATAATTTTTAATTCTACTGTATTTCCCTATCAACTAATCAACCAATCAATAAACCGAATTTAGGCTATTTCTCAGTTTAAGACCTGTATTATTTTTGAAAATATCTTATATATAATCTCTTGCTTTAATCACAATTAATCATTTATAATGGTTTTAGTTTAAAAGTTTTTACTTTGTTTGTTTGATTTACAATAAAATAAATTAAATAATGTCTTCTGATTCCGATATGGTTATGCCAATAGTAAGGCATTCATTTTTTGCAGAAGATGGTGAAGCCTATATTGTTATTGATTATACAATTTACCATCGAGGAGATGATAAATATAAAATCGATTTTTCTGAAAAAGCCAGGAAAGTTTTAAGCTCAATTGATATTGATGCTTCTGAAAATAGCATTCATCTCTTAGATTACAACCTAAAAGTTGATCATGAGGGAAAATTAATCAACATCTTACCATTATCCATGATAGAGGGGTTAATTGTTATTACACAATACAACGAAGCTGGTGAAAAGTTTGAAATACGGCTAAATCGGCATAATCCCTACGAAATTATGTCTTTCTTTGTTGTAATGATTTCAAAAGAATCCTTTGTCGAAACTGAAGAATCAACAGATAATGTTGAATATGTTGATAATATCATTGATTCTTGACTTTTCCCTCTATATTATAAATATTTTATGATTATTTTTAAAATTTTGATCTTTTTAATTATGAAAGAAAAATCAAATTTTAAATAATCGAAAATTGTAGTAGTATTTGTATATACAGTATATCGGATTTGTTTGTTGTGTATTGAGGTAATTATTTTCAATTTACTTTAAAATTTGGAAAATGGATATTTTAAACGAAAAATGTCCAGTTTGCTATTCTAAGTTATTGCAACATCGAGATTATTATAAATGTGAAAATAAACATGCAACTTGCGCACGATGTATTGTACAATATTCTGAAATGAATAATTACTGTTCTAAAATTTGTCCTATTTGTCGTGCACCCATATCTAAGTTAAATATGAAGTTGGCGAGATACCAACCCTATTATTGGAAAGAGCTAAGAAATATAACTTATATTTCTGTGGAAAGTAATGATCCTGGAGATTTATTTATAATATTGGAGAATATTTTTTATAGAAATGTAGTACGACGGTGTTGCTATTATGTTCCTTATTTTTTTAGCAGCAAACATAAAAAAATCATTAGCGCGAAATTCCAGGGAAGTGATTTCCAAACCGCTGATGTTACCTATCATTATTTCGCGTATAAAGATGCTCACCATGCTTGAAATTACATTGAAAATGAGTCTATACTATAATTGGAAATAGCACCTTTTGTTGCAGCGTCACATACTGTAGTTGTGTCATATGTTAATTAAATATACAGTACTCTAATACTGTAGTTGCATCAATTATTGTTATATACATAGTAATGGTGATGGTTTATTGATATTTATATTATATTATATTATATTATATTATATTATATTATATTGTATTGTTGATATATCTTAATAATAATAAATGGCTGACTTTAATTCAGGTCCATATAATTTAAACTTTCAAATGGGAACGAGTATGATAATTTCTGGCCCGTCTGGTTCCGGAAAGTCTACATTTGTTGGCAATTTAATTAAACACAAGAATGGTTATTTCAACGAACCCCCCTTGCGAGTATTGTATTGTTACGGGAGCAATCCCCCAACTATTCTTGGTATTACTCACCTTTACAAAGGTTTGCCAGAAAATATAGATAGTTTAGTGAATAGTCGAGATTTATTAATTATAGATGATTTATTAACAGAAACTGAGTCCAGTACAGCTCTAACTGTATTGTTTACTAAGGTAGCTCATCATTCCAATATATTTATTTGTTTTATAACGCAAAACATGTTTTACGGTGGGAAGCATAACCGCACAAGATCAATTAATAGCCATACCTTAGTATTAATGAAAAATCCGCGAGACAGTTTATCAGTTTTAAATTTCGCGAAGCAGATGTTACCAGGGCAGACCAAATTTTTAGTAGATTCCTATCAAGATGCGACTATTGAACCATTTTCACATTTCTTAATTGATTTACGACAGGAAACACCCGAACATTTAAGATTTAGATCGGATATATTTCGTAATCATAATTGTTACATTAAAAATTACATTGACTATAAACGTAGCGAAAATAATAATAATAATAATAATTAATATTTTGTAACAATTTTCAATAATGTTGCAACAATGAATAGAATTGTGCAGAAATATCGTAACGAATTGGAATTTCTACGCAGCGCTACCCCTCAACAAAGAACTTATTTTATTAACCATACCGCGAGTAACGAATTAATACGGCTCATTGTAAATACCGCATTAAATGTTCTAAAAGGTAACATACAATTGACCCCTCATTCATTTAGAAATATTCGCCGTTATAAAAAGGTATCAAAATCACTCAACCGCAAAACAAAAAATATATCAAGTTACAGAAAAAAGTTAACCAATCAATCTGGAGGCATACTACCATTTCTAATACCCTTACTCGGCATTGGTATGAAACTCGCCGCGAGTGCTGGTGCCGCAGCCGCTGGAGCGGCTATTGCAAAAAAAACTTTACAAAAAGCTTTACCATTTACCACAAAATTTATGAGACAACACGTAATACCAAAAGGTAAGCGGGTCTTACATCAGCAGGCTAATACGGTTATTAATAAAGCATTAAATAAAATGAAACCATCAACAAGATCGGTTGTAGAAAAAGTTTATAGAGATTTAAAGCGACCGACTAAACCAATGTCTATGAACATACATCATCGTCGTAGTAAAAATAGAAAAATAAAAAAAGGCAAACTGAAACACTGCGAAAAAAGTATTTTTTAATAATGTCAATTATTAAGGAATTAGATTTATTTTCTACACAGCCAATACAGACTGAATTTAAAGCAAAGCATTATGAAACAATTTACCCGGTATCTAATCTCAGAAGCGAGTCTAGGGAAGTCACGTTTCTTGTACCGAGATCCAATGAATTCTATACGAAACTGCAAGATGCGTTATTAATTACAAAATGTACTGTACGGTGGGATAGACGACTTGAAAACTCCCATATTTATATGTTGAATTACCCCTCTGGAACTATGTGGAGTGATATTAAAATAGACCTTAATGAGAAGCAGGTTGAAAATAGCAATAACCATTATTTCTACAAGTCATACTTATCCAATTTACTATTTACAACATATGAATCTAAATATGGGCTACTAGGAGCAGGCGGCTTTCGTCAGCCTTTATCCGAACACGGAAATGAAATTAATCCCGGTGCGCATCCTATTGCCGATGTCTTTAGTAAACAAATCCAATTTGTAAGTGGATTGACGATTGATTTTGATACTGAAAGTAAAATAATACAACCGGGGTATGATTTAAGAATGCATTTTAGAAAAGTATCAAATTCGTTTATTTTTAAAATCACTCCAAATGCAAACGCTGTGACAAATCTTCGGCTAGAATTAGATGAAGTAAAGATCCTAATCCCTAGAATGGAGGTTAATCCAGTAATAGAAAGCAGCCATCTAAAAGGTTTAGAGAGCTACGATATTGAATATCAATTTCAAAAAAAGAGGTTACTACATTTACTATTCCCCCTCAAACCACAAATTATACCCAAACAAACATATTTGATGGTAAAAAACCCAAATTAGTTATTATCGGTTTTATAACAAATAATTCATATTCGGGAGAATTAACTAGTAACCCGTTGAAATTTGAACATTTTAACCTTAGACGCGCGGAACTGATTGTAGATGGTCTTCCAGTAGGTGGTGTAATATACGAGCCTAATTTTACAGATGGAACATACATTTTTGAGTATACTCAATTAATGAAGAACATTAATACATATATTAACGGTTATGGAGGTAATAATATAGACCATGAAACCTACTTAGGTAATTGCCCACTCATATCCTGGGACCTAACTGCCGACGGCTATGTTAGGGATCCCCAGCCATCAATATATACTAACGGACAATTAAAATTAAGATTTGCCGAACCGTTGGTTGAGACCATAAATGTAATCGTTTTTAATATTTATGATCAATCATTAAGCTTAAATAGCAGGAAAGAAATACGTATCGATTAAGTATGTTATCTACAGAGGACCTTAATATGTTTCCAGTGGGTGGTCATTATTTAGGGGCATTTCCGTCTAATAAATTACCTAAATTAGATAATAATAATAATAATAAGCGAAGAGACTATGGGTTAATAGTAAATACCGATAAAGCGCATCTACCAAGTGTTCATTGGGTGGCTATATATATACGAGATAATGAAGTTGAATTATTTAATTCGTTTGGCCCAAAATATCCAAACAGATGTATCGAAAAATGGCTTGAGAAAAATTCAACAAAGTGGTGTACTACTCGCAGGCAATTTCAAGACCCTAGAAGGACCACATGCGGGTTATACTGTCTTTATTACTTGGTAAATCGAATTCACACAAACTATCCAATGAGAGCGTTTATAAATAATGTGGAAATAAATGATATAATATTATATAAATGGCTTGTTAATTATTATAAAATAAACCAACAAGCGTTGTAATTAATCATTTAACTTTTGTTTATCAGATAAAATAGATAATATTATTTTTGTCGATTTTCAATATTATACGATAGACAATAAGGAATATCCGGTAGTATTTAAAGAATTTGCTATATTCGATTCTAATTACACCAAAACTAATGTAAAGACGTTTTTAATTAAAGGACCTCCTGATATTAAGTTATCAGCATTAGATAAAGCCCACGTAAACAATTTATGGGACATGACTTCACATTTACCTTGGGATTACAGTGACATTTCGCAAGATGACTTTAAAAAGTTCATGAAGAGACATTTAAAATATAAAAAAAAAATATATGTATTCGGGTTGGTGAAGCTGGCAATATTGCAATATGGCAATATATTTCCGAACTTTATGTACTTGCTCCAAAATCGATGGAGAAATTGGGAATATATCAACGGTATTACAACTATTTAACCCCTTGCCCCTTCCACGATCAATTTACTACAGTAGAAAATAAATGAAGTTGAGAAAGCAATTAACTGAGACTGATGATAAACAGAAAGAAATAACTGCGGTGGAAGATGTACTCGTACAGTAGGTTTACTCTAAGCATGTAATGTGATGGGATAATATAATTGTTTTAATGTCAATAAAAATAATAAAAACATTAAAATCTGTTTTTTATATCTCAGTTTGACTGAAGGTGGGGTTTAGGTTTACACTCTCAAATACACCGCAACTACCGGTAGCCGACTGTTGTATCTGAGTTTAACTACCAATAGCTGACTTTACACATACAGACATATAACAGCAGCAGAATGGCTCGCCTTCAGTCCTTCTAGACTGACAGCACCCCCAGCGCTTTAGCGTTACTTACTAGTAATAAAATTAAATTAACTTGACATGTGGTTCATGAATGCGGCATTAGAGAGGCCCTCCTAACAATAGGCCTACTGGTACCGGCACTGTAGCACTCTTGTAACTGTATACTTGGATAGGGCAAGGGCACGCTGGTTTCTCCGATTTAAGGATTAGGCTATTACACTTGAATGCTTCCAATTTTCTGTTTACAACTTTAATTGGTCTAATCTACATTATTATTATTACTGTGGGCTACTACTGTCGCATAGGTAAGCCTATACAGCTATAGTTAACTTTATGCAGCCCCCCTTTTTCGAATGTAGGCCCAATATGGTTTACGGTTAACCTTTAGAACTCGCGGACAGGCATACCTTCATTCGGTTAGGCATATAGGCCTAATGACTACTCCTCAACTGAAAGCCGCCTAGCTCATTGATACAATAGGTGTGGCTAGAAATATATAAAATTCACCGCTCACAAGCTCATTCATTCACTCCATGTTGTAGGCCTATATAAAACATAGTTAGTTTATTTATGTATTCGCTTTTTTTAATTAGATATAAAATATACAATACAAAAAACCTACTGTTACCGTTAACACATTAACACTGATCCAAACAGGCTGACTAATTATATACGAGTCTACTTGCTCCTGGTGTGTTCATGGATCTGTTGGAAGTAGTAGAGTCGGAGCAGGAGCTACTGATATTTCTTCTTGTTCTTCCCAGTGCTCACCCCTACTATAGTTATCCAGACTTATCTGGTGAGCTTCTCCTGGCTGGACCCGAACGTTTAAATTAAAGTTTTTATTTGTAGACAATGTAGTTTGTCGCACCTTCGCCGCTCGTTTTATTTCTAACCATTATAGTTATCTCGCCATTGTCATTTTTCAAATGTAATTCCATTACATTTAATGATGTAAAAAAGAGCTCTTCCCCCTCGAGATCAAATTTTAGTAAACAGTCGCTATCTCTATTTCCAATAAATGCGAACGCCATGTTGGATGTTGGTTGATTGATTGAATGATGGATCACCGCGACTGAAGTTTGGAGGTTAGTTTTTTTTTCTTTGAAAGTACAAATATAAGTAGGTCTATACTGGTATTTTTTTTTATTTACAGTAACAACAAAAAAGTATTATACTTAAGATAGAAAAATTGAGTTTATATATATTTTTGTAGTGGGTCGGAGATGTTTACATTACAAAATTCACATAGTTAACAAAAGGCAGAACATAAACTTTTCCCATGCGGATTAGCGATATATGCTCTGTTCATTGTTCTATTCTGAATGTAGGGAAATGCATAGCTTGTAAAAGCTTTTGTGGGATAACTGATTCGTTTGCCTTGTTGGCCATGCCAGTTCCCCCCCAGTCGCTAAGAATACTCTCAAAGTGATCTACAGCTAAAAATAGTGCAAGTTACCAGCTTATTGGCTGATTTGCTGTACGCAGGCATCTGGGCTCTGTTTAATCGGCCAACAAGCCTAGGGAGGTTGCGTCATAGCCTTGTTTTGTATCTCCCAATAGAATTTGAGTTATCCTTGATGTTGACCTATCACAGAGTACTGAACTGAAAATTTCCTATCTCACTGCTCTTTCTCTGTGTTGAACGGGAGCTTCGTGGAATAAGGGAGTTGGTATCCTCGTATAGAGCAGTAGTCACGAGTTTTTCAAAGCCACGAAAGAACGGCTTTTTAGTGTTTTATGTTTTATGCTTTTTAGCTCAACACTAGTAGGTTTAATTACAAGGACATATATCCTTTAACTGGCTGCAATTACGCATCAAACAACCTGGCTTTAAACTCTGTAAATATAAAAACAAACTGGCACGATTGATCTGTGAATACTGCATACTGCTATTTGTTGTCGGTTATTCATTATATTTGTTGATGAATTATTATATTGGAATAACGAGAAATAACCCCGACACCCAATATTCTTGATATACCGAAGGTAAGAGAGAAAGGTTACCAATAACGATTGTGACTTATGTTAAAGTGGTTTGAAGTGAATCTAATGTTATTTGATAGACCCTACATGAGTCAGTCTGTGTTCCTTTTATATGTGATTAAAATCAGTGAAGATTGGCAGATTAGTGTGCAGTATTGTGCAGCATTGCGTATGAGCGAGTCTGTTAAAGAAGCAATTCCTAAAGAATGCGCCATATATGTGAATTATAATTAAGCCATATCGTTGTGAGTAGTTTAAGTCATAACTCTGTTTATATAGATAAAGCGCCACGTCCTAAAGGAACTGTTAATATTCCCGAAGGTGAATAATATTGTCAGAGATTATATAATACTGTCAGTCGAATAATACATTAAGCTTACATAGCAATAAAATTAAACCGTCGAACCCAATCTCCCGGGAATATCCAGCGGGTGAATGGTCGCGCACGGATTGGTTTCGACTAGTGTAGTGAATCAAATACTTTCATAGGCTAAAAAGCGATTTAATATCTAGAAGACATCTTAATTTGGCGGGTTAAACTGCCAAAGGTCTGAAAGCGCGAACATTAAAGGATATATTGCTTCTTTGTTGCAGTAAGCAATAAAGTTGAAAGTACCGGTCAACCGGTAAACCTGAACCGGTACATTCTGTAGGTCAGTAGGCCTAGCTGTCCTAACCGGTACTTCTGTATAAGTACACTAGTTA
>JAUCBJ010006063.1:0-18773 GCA_032718475.1 Nemertoderma westbladi | reverse complement strand
TGAAAATATTTAATTTATAGTTACCAATTAATTAGAATCACAGGTTGAATTAAAAATTTGTATGTAGATTAAAAATTATGTCTCTCGTACCTTGATTATTTAAAATTGTATGTAGATTACAATGTTTATGGTGTACATTAGCCTCGAAGAATGCATGGCCCTTGAGGTAAAGACCTTGTCTCCCAAGGGGTCCTCGTTAAAATGTATATTAAAATAAAATTGAACTGCCATTTAAATAATTATAGGTGACGACCTTAAACAATAGTTAAATATATGATAAAAAAAAGAATGTGACAAATTTAAATAGTTAAAATATATTAATGTGGTGGTAGCAACATAACCCCTGAACCCATCCGGACAATATATTTTGTACTACTGAAAGTCTACAGGTACTACCACCGGTACTACTATAGCAGTAATGGTTCCTTCTCTTCAAATAATACAATTTAAATTATTGAATTATGTTTATTAAAAATACTCTTACAGCGAGCCATTCAATACTTAGCAACCTCGATTATGTTACAATAATTATTTAGCAATGTATGTGCAACAATAATCATGAAATCAATATTACGTGTGGTACAGCAGTTTGTTGGTATAATATTGTTAGTACAGTAGTCACTAGTCAGGTAGCAGGCCTGTTATATTCCGATATTGTAATTCCTTTTTAGTAGGCCTATTCTGCTATTACTGTAGGCCTATTAAACAGTTAAAGATAAGCTTGAATTTCAAAATTATACAAGTCTGAAACACGTTTCTTTAGTTTTTGACTGCACGAAAACCCGGGTTTATTCGCCCCATGCAGCCATGTGAAGCGTACCAGGATTTCACTATCAACCCAGGTTACAGAACTGTTGAATATAACCAAAACAATAATCGAATATAGAAAAATGCGATGTAAAACACTTATTATAATTATGTCTATAAATTAATATATAAAAATCCAATAAAATGTCGAGCGAAAAGTGAAATCCTCGTATTTTTCGCATGGGCGGAAACCCCAGTAAAAACCTATCATTAAATCAGTATTTAACTGGTATCAAGGTATACTGTATATCAAGAGAAGTATCATATCAATATAGCAACAGGGTGACTACAATACAAAGACCGAAATAACAAAGACCTGTATAAAACACATGTGTTAACTTTCGTTTATTGTTTTGGTTCCCCCAACACGCGTCTGTAATCTGCTCCTTTACTAAGCTGCTCCCGTTACAATATTACTGTATTATGCAGGTCTTTATTATTTGGGTCTTTGTTTTGTAGTCACCCTATAGCAACAGCGTTTAGGCCTATGTCTAATATATATTGCGAAAATAATACAATAGGCAGGCAGATAGACCTACGATGAAAGACAAGCACAAATATAGGCCTAATAATAAAACTAACCATGGAATGGAAGTACCGCTGGTAGACCCCTCTCACGTCGCGGGCATGTTGTCCGATTGTGTTTCCGTTTGCCTTCAGTACCAAGGCACTGAGTGCAAATCGTCGCCTTTCTCTTCGGCATCTTGATGAACACGGTTAATCAATATGATAATTATGAAGTATTAAAGTATATTATATATAAGTATTAAAGTAGAATGAACAAAGAATGAAAAAAGGAACAATTCAAGAATTTAGGCTTGGCCAACAATGTCGCCTGGAAGCCCTTAAAATCTATACTTTACTTAATCAATTGCAGAATTGAGTTTACACAAACTCTAGAATCCAATACTGCAATATACTAAGACTGTGATTGTGGAAGGAGTGCTGTTGTAGTAATAGTAGGACCTAAACCAAATACTGAGGACTCTGAAGGACTCATCAGTATAGAAACAGCTGAAAGGACACATTCTATTGGTCGAATGGTTCCAATAAATAAGTAATGTTAAGGATGAGACCTCACAGAGCCATAGTGGGACACGACACTTTCTATTGGTTGTTCATACATAAACTGCAGAAAGATAATATCTACCAAGGTTGTGCGGGGAATGTGGGGCGAGCCACGAAGTGAGTGAGCCTTAGCGTAGTGGTACCATTAATCAACCTGTCGTTCTGTCGTTCTGTCGTTCTGTCGTGTTCAATTTAAACGTTAATAACTCGGCCAATCTTTGATGAAATCTATCCATACTTGGTACATGACTAATCAGAAGGGCAGCAATGCAGAAGGCCGTAGTACGTATGTACTGCTGTATAATCAGAATGGGTAATATTGAAACATAACATAACTAAGATAGCTACGCCATCTAGCGGGCCAAAGGTGTAGGGCTTATGAAGATACTACACATACCCCTCTTTAGGTGGGGTGGGGTTGGCGTTAGCGCCTCAAAACAAATAGTTTATAAACAATTTATTGCTGAGTTACAGGTTAATCTAGTTTGTTATACTCGCTGTTCGAGTAACGTAAGGGCGGTTTTATTATTCTCCCCGACCTAGTCTGGATAAGAGGGGTAACCGGTTGTGGGGCTGGCTGTGGCCTGGCGGCCATTTCAGCCCACGTTGGCTGTGGTAGGGCCGGTGTCGGAGGTGCCACTGGCTGCCTCGGTGTCTCTGGTTGAGGGGGGTCGCCCTGTGGTGGGGTCGGGGTGGCGCACCCCGTAGTGAAGTGGCGCTGCCGGAGTAGAACGCGGTTCCGGCGGAGTACGCGGCCACTGGGCTGTCGGACCAGGTAGTCGTGGTTGGGGAGGCCCTCAGCGATGGTTCCCTGGCCAGTCCAGCGTTTGGTTGTCGGGTCCTGGATGAGGACTGGTGTCCCAACCGGCATAGCCTTAAGGCTGCGGGCGTGGCGGTCGTAATTTGCCGCGAGCTGGTTTTGATTGGTCGCGGATGTGGCGTCGAGCTCTGTGAAGGTCTTTCGCCACTTGGGATCAAACGCGGTGAAGTGGACGGGTAGGGCCTCCCTGACGTTGCGGCCGTATAAAAGTTCTGCCGGGGAGCGGCCGCCGTAACGCGAGGTGTTGCGGAAGGCGAGGATGCCCTTCGCGATCTCGTCGGAGTTGTGGCGCGCCCCGCGGACCAACTTCTTTAGTGCTTTGACGGCCGCTTCGGCGCGGCCGTTGGTGCGCGGTAGATAGGGCGTAGAGGGCTCCAGTCGGACACCCCAGTCGGACAGGAATGACCGGACGGCGTCGGACACCAGCTGGGGCCCGTTGTCTGGACGGATAACGGTCGGTACCGCAGTGGCCAAGAAGAGGCGGCGGAGGCAGTCGATTATTACTGGGGAGGTTGAGTTCTGGCCGAGTTTATAGAGGGTGGGCCAGCCGGTGAATTCGTCGGTCACAACGAGGTAGTTGGTGCCGTCTAGGACAAATATGTCGGTGTGTACTCTTTGGAACGGGCGGGTGGCGTCCGGGTTCCGTTGGAGTGGCTCGGGTGGGTGCGATGGGAGGGCTGCCTGACAGGGTTGGCAGCGCTCGACCGTCTGTTTGATGTCGTTGGGTATGGAGGGCCACCAGACGGAGCGACACGCCCTCTCCCGAGTTTTAGTGAGTCCCTGGTGGGCGGCGTGGAGTAGCCGGAGCGTCTCGGGACGGAGTTCGACGGGGATATAGAGCTGGGGCCCGCGGAGAATGACGCCATCATGCACCATCAGCTCCGAGCGGAACTGGAAGTAGGGCCGCAGCTGGTCGTCGGTGACGTTGTGTTTGGACGTTGGCCAGCCGTCCCGGATGGTGGCGAGGAGCGCGCGGTACACGGGGTCGCGCTGCCCGGCCTCCCGGATCTGGTCGAGCCGCGTGTCCCGAGATTCGACTGACGGGGTGGCGGCGGACGCGGCGACGGCCGCGGAGACGATAAACTCCCGGTCGGCGTCGTCTTCCGGGGTGAGGAGGATGTCGTCGGAGGTTGGGGAGTTCCGGGGGGCGCGGGAGAAGGCGTCGGCGATTACGTGTTTACTGCCGCGTTGGTGGTGGGCGGTGAAGTTAAAGCGCGACATCAACGTCTTTAACTTCAGCAGCTGATCGTTGCTGACCTGGTCCAACCGGCGGTCGTTCAGGATGGGGATCAGGGGGCTGCTATCGGTGACGAGCTCGAAGTGGCGGAGCCCGTCGAGGAAGTAGCGGCACTTGTGGGCCGCCCACGCAGCGCCGAGGGCCTCCAGTTCCGCCATCCCCGACCAGTTGGCCTCGTGTGTGGCCAGGGTGCGCGAGCCGCACTGGACGGTGCGCCAACGGTTGGCGTCGGAGTCCCACTGGTGGAGGAGAAACCCGAGGCCGTTCAGTCGGGAGGCGTCTGTCAGCAGCTCGGTTCGGCGGTCCGGGTGGAACCCCGACAGGTAGTGCGGACTCGACAGGGTTGACCGGGTCGCCTCGAACGCAGCCTGGTGTTGGGGGAGCCAGACCCAGGAGTTGAGGTTCGAGTTTAGCGAATGGAGCGGGTCGACGAGTCGGGTTATCTCCGCCGTCGAGTTCCCGAGCTGCTGGGCAAGTCCGAGGAACGAGCGGAGCTGACGGCGGTTCGTCGGGACCGGGAAGTAGCGGAGGTCGTCGGAGAGGGCCGGGTCGATCCGGTAGCGGCCGTGTGAGACCAGGTAGCCGCCGAACCGGACCTCGGCCTGTTTGAACTGGACCTTCGCCGTGTTTATAGAGATCGACGAGGCGTCGCAGGCGGCCAGGACGCGGGCCACCGCCTCGGAGTGCTCCTCCACCGTGTCGGTGTAGATAATGATGTCTTCAACGATCCTCCCGATGTTTGGGATTCCTCGGAGGGCTTTATCCATCCGGGCGTTGAAGACATCAGAGCTACCATGCCAACCCATCGGCATCCGGCGGTAGCGGAACCGGCCTCGTGGCGTCACAAAGGTGGTCAGTCGGCGACTGGAGGAGTCCAACCCGACCTGGTGGAAGCCCTTGAGGCCGTCGAGCACCGAGAAGACGCGGGCGGACGTTGGGATCCGGGAGACGACCTGGAAGGGAGCGGCGGAGTAGTAGGTGGGACGCACGGTGGCCTTATTGAGTTCCCGGAGGTCTACCGTGATCCGCACCTTGGTGGCGTCCTTCTTTTTGGTGACCACCATGGGGCTGAGCCACTCGCCGGGGTTCCGCTCGTCCGCGGCGGGCTCGAGGATTCCCATGGCGACCTGCTCGTCCAGCTCGCGGTTGAAGGCGGCCTCGAGGTTGATGGGGACGGCGCGGTTCGCGTAGGAGTTGGTGGGCCGGGCGCCCGGGTGGAGTTTGATTGTAATATCCCCCCCGGACATTACGCGGCATTTCCCCGATAGGGGGCGGGGGAAACGCTGTTGTAGGGCCGCCCAAGCCGCGGTGTTGGTGTTGGTTGGCACCGTGGATGGCGGCGTGGGTGGTTCCGGGGGCGGCGGGGTTGCCTCCTCCCTGGGCGCCGATAGCGGGGGCGCGATCATCTGGTAGGACCGTGGGGTGCGGCCGGGGGGCGGAGGTGGGCCGTCGGAGTAGTGGCCGCCACGGAGGATCGGGCTCTGGAGGATGGCCAGCAGGAAACAGGCCTTCCTCGACAGTAGCGGCTGTTGCAGCCCGTCGATGACCCACACATCCGTGGTGCAGGCGGTGTGGAGGGCTGGGCACTGGAGGGTCGCAGTGAAGATCCCGATCACTGTCCACCCGGAGCGGCACCCGTTGGCCAGTCGCGGCGCTTTGGGGGGGCGGTTGGGTGGTCCGGAGGTTCTCCGTCGTCCTGCCAAAGGAGCGGAAGGTGGGGAGCGGGAGCGCGGTGATGTTCGCCCCGGAGTCGGGGAGGAACTGCGCCGCTGCGATCCCGAAGTTCGGGTTCTTCGTCACCTGGAACCCGACGGTGACGGTCTCCAGAGGCTCCAGGGACTCCATAGCCGAGACGATGGGGGCGTCTTCCAGTTCGGCGCCCGCCAGGATGGACCACACCTCGGCGCGGTTCGCCGTGGTGCATGAGTCGTCGGCGGGGCCGGTGGCAGCGTGGGCGCGCGGTTCGCCGGAGTTGGTCGGGCACATCCGGTCGTAGTGCCCAGTCGTGCCGCAGTGGCGGCACGTTGCCTTTATTCCCGGGCACGTCTTTCCGGCCGGGTGCGGTGTGTATCCGCACTGGGGGCAGAGGGTGGGCGGTTGAAGTTGTTTGCGGCGGTTGTGGGTGCGCCGGCCTCCCGGCGTCGGAGCGGGGTGGGTCGCCACGCTGCGGGATGCGGTGGCCTTGGGGGTGGCGGTGTTGAAGGAGGCGGCGTCCTTCCGCGCCGTCCAAACGGATTGTGCCCGCCTGAGAGCATCGGAGAGGGTCGCTCCGTTCTCGAGGCGGAGGAGTTGCTCCGTCACCTCGCGGTAGTTGAACCCCGTCACGAACTGGTCGAGCAACCGGTCGTTGAGGTGCGCCTCCGCGGTGGGGAGGGCGACGAACCGGCACTTGGTGGCGAGGTCGCGGAGGTGGACGAGGAACGTCTCCGGGGTTTCCTCGGGGAGTCTTTGGCGACGGGAGAGTTCCTGGCGGTGGACGCGGACGTTCGTCCCGCCGTCGATGTGGACTTCCAGTCTATCGATGACGGTGGTGGCATTACAGTTCTCCTCCGGTGTGAGGGCGAGTCCCTTGACCATGGCGTTGGTGGCGCGCGTAAAGGCGGTCATGAGGGCGGCTCGTCGTTGTCGCTGGGTAGCGCGGAGGAGGACTGCCGATAGAGCTGGGTCGGGTTGGGCGGCGGGGTCGGCTTCGTGGAGGTTCTCCAGGCCGGAGGTGACGAGGAAGGCCTCCCATTCGTCGCGCCATAACGCCCAGGTGAGGCGCTCGGTTTCGATGTCGAACGGGGGCGGATTGCCTCGAAGGATGAAGCTTCTCGGATCGCGGTGGTCCGACATCTTCAATAGTGTTGGCAGATTGGCGTTGAGTGAGTTGGGTGGTGTTGGTAGGTCGAACCTAAAGCTGCGCCATGACTAATCAGAAGGGCAGCAATGCAGAAGGCTGTAGTACGTATGTACTGCTGTATAATCAGAATGGGTAATATTGAAACATAACATAACTAAGATAGCTACGCCATCTAGCGGGCCAAAGGCGTAGGGCTTATGAAGATACTACACAGTACACATGTTGTTTGGCAAAAGTTTAGAAATTTTCCAAGTAGAATTTCCGTGTGGCCTTCGAGAAGCTAAGATAATAGCAGTTAATTAGTTAATTAAGTTGATTGCGGTGAAAACACCATTTTCAACCTGCCTTTTAAAGTTAATTAATTGTTTTACAGTATAAGATTTAAATAATTATACTTAAAAATTATACAGATATAATCCCCATACGCCATTCTATTATAGTTTTTAATTAGTTCAAGTGATTTGCTTTAATAAATGTGTCTTTAATTGATCTAAACGTAATTAAACCGCACAATTATTGAGTACAAATTTAATCCTTCCCATTATTGGTCAAGTCTCTGCTGGTGTGGAGCTAGCTGCTGGGAGTTGTGGCTGTAGACTAACCAGAGCTAGGAATTGTAATAGGCAACCAGCATTGCTATTCCAGCCCAATCACTGAATTGTGTTTATTATAGGCTGGACGGGCCGCATAACCGTTCGACTACTACTACTATTGCTATCTCAGTTAAATGACAGATATAATAACATAAATACAATCCATGGCATGGCTGTTGTAGGTTTCTGAAATAGTTTATTCCACAATGTATATGTCTGGTTATTTTTTAATTGAATTTTTGCAAAGTAGTAAAATTAATGTTCTTAAAAATAATATTATTATTTTATATGTAACCTAGGAAATTAGCTACATTTTTTCGCTGCAGCTTTAAGAGTGTAAATTGATTTAATATTATTTCAATACCCATATTACTACATCGGCATAAGATGCGTTGGCGTTGTATCACACATCTCCACATATCACACATCTCCACATAGATGTATCAACAGTTACTCGCACAGTTTCGAAACTTCGCATAGTTATAACTGTATAAAGATCGTCAGTCTGCGTTTAGGAAAAATATTTTATGACAAAACAGGACAAGCGACGAGCGCAACGAGGCATATAATGAAGACGAGTACTGCGTTGACTAAATTATTATATAAACCACCTGGCTTCACATATTGATCGCATCCCTAGTTATTATTATTATAAAGATCGTCCTAGCCTGCGTTTAAGAAATATATTTAAATACAAAACAGGACGAACGCAAAGAGGCTTATAATGAAAACGAGTACTGCGTTTATTATATTCCTATAAACCACCTGGCTTTGCATATTTAACGTGTGATTGGAAATAAGTTCGTGCTACCCTCCGTGGGTGGTAGATGTCGCGGTTATGTATTGGTGGTTGGGAAGGGTGGGGGGGGGGGGATTAAAAGGGGTGAACACGTACTGTCCCCCTTTCTTTGATTGATTGGTGGTGTGGGTAAATTTCTCAAAACCTGATTTTGTGATACAGTCGCTCAATTTTAATTTGTATATAATAACTAGGCCACGTGCTGCGCGAAGGCCCCACGAACGTGTTCTTTGAAGTAATGTTAGACCACTGGCTGAGACACCAGGAAGAGTGACACTGGGCATTAACTTCCTATTGGTCTTCGCATACATCAAAGTCCAAACCAATCTTGTTGTGTATCATTGGCGCGGTATACATCTGAAGAATGTTCCTTGTGGTGTGGTGATAGTCTACATGCTGCCGCGGGCGAGGTCTTTGAATGACTCATCAGTATAGAGACAGTATCAGGCCAAACCTTGTGTGTTCAGTATAAATCATGAGGCAATTCAGCAATAAAGGTAATAAGTTTACTCTACCTGTTATACAGTAGTATGTAGCATTCACTGAAAGATTCTTGGATTCGTACCGCATCAGTTCGTCCATCGTTTATTTTCTACGAATATTTGAGGTAAGTGGAGTCGGACACATCATTACTGTGTTTTTGTACTTTTATATAATAATACCAGAGTTCGCTACTTATTTTAATGAATGTGTTATACATTATGCATAATAGTAGTACAGGTACTGGTAGATAATGAAACGAAAGTCGAGAATTTTCTAAGTCTGTTTCCTGAAATAATGATGAAAATTGTGAGCTAATAAAGTAAAATTTAATTGGTGGGCGGGTGGGTTGACCTAAGAAGTTTGTAATTAGACAACATTCTGGTGGGCGGGTGGGTTGATATCCGTAGTTGAATGGGTGGGTGGCGGGTCTAATTAGAGATTGTGGGAGGGGGGGGGGGAGGGGGAGGGGGGTCAATTAGATTTTAGTTGCAGTTTCAAGTTTCGGTCCTTGGGGGTCTATCACTTGGGAAACATTCTCTGATTTTCTGCCAGACCGATTATTTCAAAAAACGAAGAGTCAACTCACGTATGGCCTGGCCATGTTATGCTCGGCGTTCAAGCAAGTGGGTTATAGGTAATATACTTAATTTTTAAAAATTAAATTAAATTAAAAGATATATAAGAATTGCCTAGGAAAGCTTCTATTTATGATATTATATATTCTAGGCTCTTATTTTTAATGTAAATATTTAATATTTAAAATAATAATAAGATTAGTTTTCATTTGTTAGTGAAAATAAGTCAATGCCCTCTTACCACAACCACGTTCTTATCAAAATTATATCAAAAAGACATTTGCATTTCTTTTTATTTTTGTCTACAGCCTTTTCTCCGGTTTAAACGTACACTATAAAACTGATGGATAATGGGTTAACTACTTTGTGTTTATGCTAAACAATAATTATTATTCGAAATAATTAATATCAAATGAATATAATTTTTGAACTTTACTTCCAACCAACGCAACGCCCCAACGCTTGCACAGTCCGGCTTTACAATAATTAGTTGTGAATTAAATCAATCCAATATTGTACTAAAAATGTTTTCCTTAATTGGAAACAGAGAAACAAATGTTCCTATCAATGGATCATTTCCTTTCTGCTAAATACTGTAAGTAAAATTATATATCACGGTTTGAAAAAATATTTGTTAGTTACAGTTTTTGCATGTGTTTTGCCGGGATTAATGAAAACTTTTTATCACAATATTGGCTATATTTATTTCACAATAATGTATTTTTTCTTTTGAATTATGTATTTATTCACCATAATAATTTGTGTTTTTAGAATGCCTTCGGAGGTAACGCTAAACGTTATAAGTGGGAATGTGGAGCGTGCCCACCACCTCTTTGCGACGAGGTATCGTCAAGTTGAGTTGCCCTACGTGAAGGAAGCGGGTGACGATATCGAGGACGGCCTCAAGTTGTGTGCGGAGGTGCTGCACGTAAAGAAATCCTCGTCCGTAATTGTAAAGAAAAAATCTGGAGGATTTGGTGGCATGAAATTTTCAAAATCAACGCAGACCTACAATCGGATGATATTTTTTAGGTTCTTGTATTGATATAATCTATTTCCATACTTAATTTAAACAGAATACATACATTTAATATAAAATTGCATTAAGTAGAGGAATTGGTTGCCATGGGTAATTTCTCTCATCCCTAGGTCGCGGGTTCATTCCCACGGGTTCATTCCCCGGGTAAATTGTAGTCCTTTTTGATCATTATTGACTGGGACACCAAAAAAACTTACCAATCCACAATGTAACTCAATTTAATTTACTTGTAACCAGTAATCAAAAACTAATATAATATTGTGAGTTATTTTGCTTTTATGGTGTTTACAGGTTGCAATTTTTCAACATCAATGCAAAAAACTTTCAACAAAATATACATACACTTTATCAGTTTATTATAATATTCATAAGAATAAAAGAGGTTTATTATATTTATTATACATTTTTATAAAATGTTCAAATAGGCGTGGTGGGGAAGGGTCTTTCCATGAAATCAAAATTCTTCCCTCTCCAGGGGAAATCGAACAGCTGATGACATCCAAAAATAACATTGTAACATGTAACATTGTAACTTTAGTTTATTGTTTTGGTTAGAATAACATGTCTCTGTAACCTGCACCTTTCCCTTAATTGATTATTAAACATTGAGGCGGGATATTAATTCGCCGAGGTGGGAGTTTACTACTGTGTCTCAAAAAGATAATTTTAATAATATAACGGGGATATTTATACTGCCCCACAGTGAAGTGGGGATTCTCTATGGCTGTTAAGCCGGATTTCCTCCAGGCCATAGATCGGGTTGAAACTGTCACGTCGCGTCGCTTTCTAAACAGCTTTATAGGAGGTAGACGCCTCAGCCTGGATGAGGTCCCTCAGTGTCGCGAGTATATCCAGAAGAAGTTAAGAGACCTTAACGTCTTGGAGGGGGCTCACTGGATGGTGTCTGGGTGGATGCGGCCAGCGTTGAAGGAGGGTGATGAACAAGTCACACTTCCTTCCTACCACATATCATCCATCCGGCTGCTGGATTATCCAGTGGGCGTCTTCCCAGTTCGTCCTTTCAATGCTGGACACATATAACTCGTCACACATCCCATAGGTGCAGCAGGGCGCATAATTAATCAATTATGATCTTTTATTTGTTCTTTATTCTTCGTTTTTCATAGTCCATAGCTTTAAATTGTCCATAGGACCTGCTAGCGTGTTATTAATAATTACTGATGTTTTTGGAATATTTATTTTGTTATTATAGTTTACTTAAAATGCGTTCTACCAAAATCATAATTAATGATCGTATTATATCAGGCGAAATAAATATTAAATGTAGTTATATCACATTTTGTAACACGCCGAGACAGTTTAATGTTTTGGTTTGTAAAATACGCCTCTATTATCTCTGCTCCTTACCCTCAATTGTTAATTGGGTCGTTTATTGTTGAAAGGGCCACTTTTGTTTCCTGTTTATTTATCTTAATTGATATTAAGATTGTTTAGTTTTTTGGTTAGAAAACCCCGCTTCTGTAATATGCTCCTTTCCCTCTGGTAATATGATCGTTTATTGTTTTGGGGTTAGAAAAGGCCGCTTCTGTAACCTGTTCTTTTCTCTCAATTGGTAAAAAGATATCGTTTATTGCTTAGGTTAGAAAATGCCGTTTGTGTAACCCGTTCATTTCCCTCAATTGGTAATGATATCACTTATTATTTTTGTTAGAAAGCCTGCCTCTGTAACCTGTTCCTTTTCCTCAATTGGTAATGGGATCGTTTATTGTTTTGGTTGGAATCTGCGGGTTTTGTAATCTGTTCATTTCCCTTAATTATTAAGTCGTTTATTGTTTAGGTTAGAAAAGGCAATTTCGTGTTTCTTTTCCTGTATTTTTGGTAACGAGATCGTTTAATGGCAATACAATAGCAAATGATTGGCCTGATCTAATAAAGTTGCCTTAATAATAATAATAATAATAATATATATTTATTTATATAGCGCCAAATTTACATAATATACGTACTCTAAGGCGCTGACAACACATAGTACACAGTAATTAATAGTTCGTGACTGCAATAGCAATAGTTATGAAATAAAAAATCAACTAAAATAATGTAGTAATTAAAAACCAACGATAAAAACATCATAAAATATAGTAAAAACAAACAATAAAAACGATCATCGTAAATATTGTAGCATATAGTAAAAAACAAACAATAAAAAAAAAAAACGATCAACGCAAGCATTCCAGTGCGGGTTAAATTAAAATGTAATTAATGGCAGAATAGAATATAATGGCAGTGATAATGAATTAAAATTAATAGTAAAAACAAACAATAAAAACAACTGTTATGGTGGACTTTTTAAGATTTAAAATATATTGATGTTAAAAACAATCGTGTATACATCCAGTACTTAAGTTAAAATTAAATTTAAAATTGAAAGTAATTAATTAAAAAATGTCAGTCGTCCATAAAAACAAATAAATAATGTTTAGTTTAGATTTAACTTCATATGCACAGCGTAATATAGGACACTAGTTTACGTGGTATTCCAGATTGTACAGGTGAGTTTTTAGACGTTTCTTAAAAATGCCCACATTCGATGATTCGCGTATGGCCGGAGGCAATGCGTTCCATACAGTTGGAGCAGCAATGGAGAACGATCGCCTACCATAATGTTCCGTATTGTAGCGAGGGGCAACGAGTAAACCCAGCCCGCTCGATCGCATCTCGCGGATGGGTAGGTACGGAGTTAGTAAGTCGCTTAGATACTTCGGGGCACAGTTATTTACGCATTTCCAAGTTAGCAAGGCAATTTTAAAGTCGATACGGCGAACTATAGGTAACCAGTGCAATGCTTTTAGGGTTGGAGTTATATGGTCCCTCTTCTTTACACCACATAGAAGTCGAGCCGCGGAGTTTTGAACGTACTGTAGTTTCTGAATGGATTTTTTTGGCAGACCGTAGTAGAGAGCCTTGATGATCTTAATTGTGTATAATACTTCCGGTATAAATTAATAGTTTAGTCTAGGTCAAAATACATTTACTTTTGTTTTGTTTATTTACTATAATATTTGTAGATTTTTTTATTTTAGTTTTTGATGTACTTGCAAGATCACCTTGTTAAATTTAGATAGTCGGTATGGAAGGTAGTCTTTTGGTCTTAATTATATATAGTAATTCAGATATATGATTATAATCTTAAAATATAATTGATAATAATTTCTTTAATCGAATTCAAAATATATTCCATTGTTTTCATTTATCAATTGACCGCTGCTAACATACCCTGTGGCTATTGTTTTTGTTACTTGAGATCTTGTCCATTAAATTCCCTATGCACAATATTTTGGGGCCCTTGGTGTAGGTATTGCTTCCTTCATATTGGGAAGGGGCACTCTGAAAACAATAAAAATTCACCCATAAGAAGAAGAAATTAACTCCAAACACTTCTCATAAATCCAAGCAAGTATAAAATATTTGGGTATAATGATTGTGTGAAAACATGTCGTTCCAAATATAGTTCAATTTATTTATTACAGCACGTTCTTTTGTCCAAATGGAATGTTGATTTCTTTAAAAACAATAAAGATAATTCAAGGAGATGCTCTGAAAATAACAACTTGTAAAATGTCTAGTATCTTAAGCTATATGATAGTAACTAATGAAAATGGGCTATTATAGTAACATGTGTTTTCTAGAACTTTTAAATTGTAAATATGTGTGCTTGTGCAAAAAGTTTGTTTATATTGTAAGGAATTTATTCTAGAACAATTCAATTCGAAAACGGCAATACAGTAAAACGGTAAAACAGAAATTTAGATACCGAATAATAGTCCTCTTGGTACATTCTCACAACTCAGAAGGCTATTACTTGGCACATATTTTAAACATCTCAGACTACTGAAATTATTCTAGAACAACTAATTCGAAAACGTATAATGATAATACTGTAATATAAAGTGCATATTTGTATATAGTCCTCCTGGCACATTATTTTAATAACTCAGAAGTTGCTATTTCTTCCCAATTAAACAACTCAGAGTTGATATACTGTATATATATATATATAGCATTTTACATTAATTTTATATAGGTTTAAAGTTGATGTTCCCATTGGACTTTCATAAATAAGTAGTTATGTAAGTATTTATAAGGATAATGGCTTCAAATTAATGTTCTTTGGAAATTTTACAAGCAACGAGGCTATTATATATTTCATACAATAACAAATGTGGGGCGAGCCACGAAGTGAGTGAGCCTTAGCGTAGTGGTACCATTAATCAACTTGTCGTTCTGTGGGGCGAGCCACGAAGTGAGTGAGCCTTAGCGTAGGGGTACCATTAATCAACCTGTGGGGCGAGCCACGAAGTGAGTGAGCCTTAGCGTAGTGGTACCATTAATCAACCTGTCGTTCTGTCGTTCTGTCGTTCTGTCATTCTGTCGCGTTTTTTTTCAGTATTTTATTTTAAACGTTAATAACTCGGCCAATCCTTGATGAAATCTATCCAAACTTGGTACACATGTTGTTTGGCAAAAGTTTGAAAATTTTCCAAGTAGAATTTGCGTGGGGCCTTCGTGCAGCATCAGTGTAACTGTTATTGCAGTTATAATAAATTTATTTATCCAAATTTAAAATGCGTTAAATTATTATTACTGTAGGATAAATCAGCTGTGTTTCTAACAAATTTTGCAATTCTGCATGTACCATGTGTACCGGTACTGTCAGGCTGTACTCAATCCCTGAATCGAGAATACTGCAATACTGGTCAACCGGTACCATACACTGCAGACATGCCATATCATGCAACCCTTGCGGTGATTATAGTTTAGGCCTAATTCAGTAATTAGCCCAGTACCGGCACCGGTAATAATAATACTGTAATATAGGCCTAATAGTTTAGATAGTTACCGCTAATCATTCAGTCATTGGCACGGTACACCGTATTGCTGTACTGCCGTTGTAGTGCGCACCGTAGGTACCACCCATGGCCTACTACACACAGGCCATGACAAGGACTTTGCTGTGAAATTAGCGTAGGCTGACTGTGCTGATTATGGTACTGTCAGACTGTGGTACCTAAGCTATATACTGTTAGGTATATTGCTGTATTGGGGTGGGGTTAGGAATAATCCATTTGTTTCAGCATTGAACTGTTGAATCCCCTTATTTATTATAAAACCATTGGAAATATTCGCAAATGCCGCTCCATTACTGTCTGAAACGCTCCCGACAGTCCGATGCTGCGATGTATCTGGACCCGAGCAGCCGAGTTGCTTCAAGAGGTGATTAACGGGGGAATACTACGGAATTGCTTGTTTGTCAGTACGATTCTATTTGGGTATTTACTACACTCAGACACTGGGAATACGGCGGTCGGTCAGATCATAAAGCGGGCCACTGCCAAGTTCCTCATGCCTCACTCCGGTCACCCACCTTGGAGTGCGGTGGGAAGAGTCCCACTTACTGACTTACGTCGACGACTGGACGAATCGACGAGGATTGCGATCTTTTCACACACACACATTTCACTATATCATCATGTTTGGGCCAGGTGAAGGACCAGTTCACTACTCTCATCTTCTCCATCTTATTTGAATTATCTGACCTAAAGATCATTAACATAGAACAATCGAGGATAACAACAAATTTCACCATAAATGTGATGTTCCAGACATTTTTGTCACTATCATCTAAATTAATGAATTAAACAGATGGAAAAGGTAATGATTTAACTAACCTGGATACCACTACTGATTGCAGCGAATACAACGAAATCTATTACCTGAAGAGTTGGTGACACTGTGCTGTATTCTTCAGTATCTTCTTCCGGCTCCAAGTAATTTGAAAGTGAACAGTCTTCTGTGACTAATTGTGGTGGATGGATTTTGAAACCATTACTACACTGATGAAATTCAAAAGAGCAGCACTTCTCACAGACACAGGCAGCATCCCTACTACTAACTTGATTACCTTCTAATTTGAAGACTTGGCAAAATTTTAGGATTCCATCTACTCTCATATAGTCTGTTTCATCTGCTGTATTGATATTCTCTTGTTTCAGAAAGTAAAATTGTGTCTTTGAAAATTTTTCGAAAATACAAATGTTTAGCCATTTTTTTACAGCCCATACTGTATAAAATCAAAATATTTTAATTTCAGTAGAAATTGTAGACATTTAAAAAGTGTTCAGGGGGGGGGGGGGGGGGGGGGGGTAGGCCTACTCCGACCTTAAGTATGCCTATGTTTAGAATAATACTTAATATAAGTTAAATTAAACTTACATTGGCTTCCACCGTGTGTAGACGGCCGGTCTGATGGACAGCGTTGCTTCCCGATTGATCGATACAATAATGATGGTGCTGGGCTACCTAGCGTCTAGAGCATTTTAAACTAAAAATTCTCAAAATTTTGGGCTCCTTACAAATAAATTTTAAAAGTTTCATTGTATCTTGGTGATGGGTATCTGTGCAATTGTTTGTTTGTTAATATTGTTTGTAATTGTGATTGATTCATTAATAGTAATAAATAAGTGCATGTGAATGGACACAAACATTAATAAGGGACACAAACATTAATGAGGTACACTAACATTAATGAGGGACACAAACATTAATAAGGTACACAAACATTAATGAGGGACACAAACAATAATGATGGACACAAACATTAATGAGGGACACAAACATTAATAAGGGACACAAACATTAATGAGGTACACTAACATTAATGAGGGACACAGACATTAATAAGGTACACAAACATTAATGAGGGACACAAACATTAATGAGGGACACAAACATTAATGAGGTACACAAACATTAATAAGGGACACAAACATTAATGAGGTACCATAACATTAATGAGGGACACAAACATTAAAAAGGTACACAAACATTAATGAGGGACACAAACATTAAACGAGGGACATATACCAATCAAGGGCACAAACATTAATCATGGGCACTATCATTCCATTCCATTCATGTCACCCCCCATGGCACTTAGTATGATTCCTGTTACCACCCATACACATACAATATATTACAGTATTACAATTCTCATTACTGTCAAGCAATACAATAACAACAATAAACAATAACATATTAATCTGACCAAACCAATAATCTATGTTATTACCAATTGAGGGAAAGGATCAGGTTACAGAGATGGTTTTTCTAACCAAAACAATAAACGATGTTGTTACTAATAAGGGAAGGAGTAAAAAAATGATGAACATGAAGGGGAGACAGGAATGGGGGGGGGGGGTAACATGAATGGTGGGGGTAGGAGGTAAATTGAAAATATGGGGGTATAACAGCCGGGGGGGGGGGGGGCGTAGCAGCAAAACAGGCAGCTGAACAACGTAACCAAACGTCGCTTTCAATTAATTTCCATCTAATTAGGTAGATGGAATGTATACAAAGCGGCGCTACTTTGATCGAAGCTCACGTTCCCATGGTAGTATTTTTTCAGTATATCAGTTTATCACTTAATATCTGATCGTCTGATGGCAAGCATCACCATCGCTCATATTAATATCCATTGGCAAGCATTCACCCCTATTAATGTTTGTGCCCCTGATTAATGTGTGTCCCTCATTAATGTTTGTGTCCCTCATTAATGATTGTATCCCTCATTAATGTTTGTGTCCCTCATTAATTCATTGTGTCCCTCATTAATGTTTGTGTCCCTCATTAATGTTTGTCTCCCTGATTACTGTGTGTCCCTCATTAATATTTGTGTCGCTCATTAATGATTGTATCCCTCATTAATGTTTGTGTCCCTCATTAATTCATTTTGTCCCTCATTAATGTTTGTCTCCCTGATTACTGTGTGTCCCTCATTAATGCTTGTGTCCCTCGTTAATGTTTGTGTCCCTTATTAATGTCATTGTGTCCCTCATTAATGTTTGTGTCCCTCATTAATGTTTGTGTCCCTCGTTAATGTTTGTGTACATCATTAATGTGTGTCCCTGATTAATGTTTGTGACCCTGATAATATCTGTGTCCCTGATTAATGTTTTTGTCCCTTATTAATGTTTGTACCACTTAATGTGTGTCCCTGATTAATGTTTGTGTCCCTGATAAATGTTTGTATCCCAGATTAATGTTTGTGTTCCCTCAATAATTTTGTGTCATGGCCGCAATACAAACCAGTATATAAATGAGAAATTACGGGGTTTTGCCAGGTTATTGTTTCTGATTTAAGGGGTTTTACAGGTTGTTATTTCTGATTTAAGGGGTTTTGCCAGGTGGACTGAATTTCATATACTTGAATTTACGGTGTTTTGCAAGCCAATTATTGACTTGTGGGGTTCTGCCTCGAAGTGGGCATAAGTTACGGGGAACTGTCTTTGGCTTATAACTCAAAAATGGCTGGTAGAAAAGCTTCGGGGTTCTGCCAGACGAAAAAGCCGATATCGAATTACCCAAAAAGTCAAAAACATGAAAATCGAAAAAATCGACTTAGGGGGTTCTGCCTTGAAGGTGACGAAATATAGTTACCGTAGAAACAAATCAAACATACAAATTCATATTTTGATGTAAAAATATACCTGGAT
>JAUCBJ010006062.1:0-25993 GCA_032718475.1 Nemertoderma westbladi | reverse complement strand
CGAGAATTAATCGGAAACTTAAGGTCCGATTATTTAGAGCAGCAGTAGTTCCAGTACACCTCTATGTGAGTCCATGCTGGGCTCTAACTGCTGAGGACACCAAATTTCTGGATGGCACATTCACAAGAATGCTACGCCGGGTTCATTGTGTCAAGTACAATGCACACATCTCCAACCAGACACTATATAACATTGGAGGTGTCTCATTGGTTCCCCCAAGCATGACACTAGAACAAAATCACCTCCGCTTTGCAGGACATTGCTTTCGCCGTGAGGACCAGCCAGTGCATAATCTTGTACTTTGGCAGCCTCATGGAGTGAATAAGCATGGTGGACAGCCCATGACTTTCTTGAGATGCATCTTAAAGGACACTGGCCTTGAAGATGCGGATGATCTAGCAAATGTCATGGGTGATAGGGAGTTGTGGCGGTGCAATTTTGTCGATAAGCCGGCACAGCATTCTTAAAAATGCAGCTGCAATGCAGCATGCCGATCCTAGTAGCAGACGAGGTGCCACACCACACTCTTTTAGTAGGTCTACAGTGTTGATTATTCAAATATGCCTAATATTAGTAAGTAACATATCGATAATAGAGAGGTTGTTTGCCTTGTGTGTATGAAAAAGGATAAGAAAAATGCATATAATTACTGAAAAGGTATGAGATTATCACTAATCTCATATTTCCATACATAATACTTCATTTCCTGGGTGGCAGCGTTTACTAGCTATGCTATTAGCTGCTTCCCAGGCCATCATAGACAATAATCAGTTCACCATCCCATTCTCATCTCAACTTAATACTTCTTATAAGATAATAAAAATAATAGTGCTGGGGTGTAATTTTTATGTACAGACCATAATACCTGATACCCAGAAATTAATGATTCTAGTTCCAATTAATGCATAACGTTCACAGAAGCAACACAGAAAATTTCAGCCAAAACCATTCAGGGGTTCTTCAGATATAGGTACATGAGCAATCCAGCCTTCGCGAAAACATGATTCCGAGTAAATCAAGTTTAAAGTTCGGAGTTTAGGAAAAATGACCAAGAGTAAAATATAACATATATAATGCGATTTTTCAAGATTCAAGAGGTATTAGGTGATATAAATGATGACTATGATGACTGAGAGAGCTGTTGATAAAGGATGGTTCAACATTATTAACTAGAATTGACCAGCCCCATATTCACTATCATCTTATTCATCGACTCGCTCCTTCCTTTTGTTGTCTCCATTTGCCGAAGATTATATCTTAAATAATTCACTATTGGCATTGTCTACTCGAATTCTATCAAGATAAGAGAGACCATTCATACAATTAGATCCAGGAACAATTCCCATATTCTTGAGAACATGAACTCTCGAAGAATTTCCATCATTGAAGCAGGATACAGCATCATATGCTCCCAGTTCTAAGGCTGTCATACCGACAAAGACTCGTTTTGGGCATCGTGCCCAAATGGCATTATTCAAACTCTCATTATTGTTCTGAGTTTTACTACTAGTTTTACATCTGCTCAGAAGAGTGACATCTGAAAGGTCCCTGAAGATAGGCCTTAGCTCATCCATAATAGCAATTGGTATGCTATTTTTATGGGAATATGCTTCTCCAGTAACCAAGTGTTTATTATATGGGCACCAGGACTGAAAACCCTGTGGACAAAGGCCATGTTGTGGATTATCATCAGTAGAGAGCTTGTGGAAACGAATGGCCTGGACAGCTCGCCTCATTTCTCCTAAATCATGAGTATTTCTTCTAATAGCCATCCCATAGTAAAGATGCAAATAATTTGTCACCGAATCTGTGAGTCGATTGCGCCCACCTATAGCTTTCCCCAACTCAGCCAACTTTGTACCTTCAACCTTCGAAGTCAGCACCCCATTCTCTTTTGGACATGTCCAATGCACTCAAGTTTTTGAATAGAACAACTGTCACCATAGGGCAAACTATTTGCAACAGTGCTGAATGAATTGCTATCTCCATCTCCTAAGTATTTAGTACTTCGGGCCCCATGTTTATCCACTGAACGCAAAAACATCATTTTTGCACCTGCTACTTCCATTCCTCCGCTTGTCCCCTCATAGTTTCGAACACAAACATCTTTATGTGTATCTATGGCAACTTTATCATCCTTTGGAATTCGAATGCAAGTATTACAAAACTTGGATATGCACTGTATATCAATTCAATCTTTCCCTACATCGACAGATATAACAGAAACAATTCCATTGAATGACTTGTGGCCACGTTTCTGCCAGCTACCATCGATACTAACAGCTAAATCAGTTTTGATTTCCGATTCAGTGTTTTCAGATATGGCTTCTTTGGCAGCTGCAGCCATTGATTGTTCAGCCACAGATTCAACATGAGGGAGAATATGCTCATAAATGCGTGAAATATGCAGAAGTGGTGGTGGCAAACCTATAATTGCTGCAAAGGGATCCATAATCACCAAGTCCAACGCATTTCATAGCATATGCAAACCTTACATTACTCTCATAGACTGGTCTGCCTGGTTCAGAATGTGGAATTTTGGAAACAATTGTTACCCTTTACTGAAATATTGGTAGCTAAGCCAGTTGATTCCCCAGTCTCTATAGATATATTTTTGCTGGAGCAGTGCTGGCAACACAATATTTCTTTGATGAAATCAAATAACAAAATGTTAGATGAGTGCTTATCAGATAGCACTCCAGGGGAATTCAAAAGACAGTTGAAATATCCAGTGAGATTGTAGAGGTTGAAAATAATAGAAAAAGCCAGAATACTAAAATAAAACAAATATCGTCGTCCTATGCAAAGAATGAGTGTTCAACGAGGTGGAACTGCTTTATATACATATATTGGCTATTCATCCATGAGAACAACGAGTTCTCATGGATGAATAGCCAATATAATGATTTCACTACCAAATTAGCAATCCATTCAGCAACTGTTTTCGGTTTTGTTTCGGAAAGATACACACAGAGTGATAGAATTTATCATTATTTCATAAAGCAGCTAACATGTTTCTGTATTATCTTTCTGTAATTATTATTTAGGCAGTTTGTTACCTTGACATATTGGTACATACATAATATACCATTGAATTCTTACACAATATTAATTCTACATAATGAATGGGAGAATCTTTTAGGCTCATCTATAAGCCAAGGAATGCCTGTTCACCACCGTGGGTGATCTTCCACAGTAAACCCTTCCACTCTGTTTCCCAAGTTGCCTTGGTTCCCATTTATCGATCACTGAAGAATGAAAGCCGGGGTTGGGCTAGGCTGCAGTATTTAAAGCACTGAGCCCAAACAGTGCTACCCCATCTAGGGATCGAACCCGGGCTCCCTAATCGGAAGCACAGTAATGTCACCACTAGACCAAGCTGCTGCTCTAATTCTACATAATACTAATTGGAATGCCTTGATTTAAATATAAATCTGCATTCTCGTTTACAATACTTTTTTATAAAATTAACAACCTCATTATAACTATATAAGGCTTCAGGAGGGGAAACAAAGGGCTTTCAGTGGAGTTGAGCGGTATCAATAATCTACGGACATATAATATTTTTCGATCAGAGACATGCGACTAGCTTCAATTGAAGACGAATATCTCGAGTTTGGGAATTATTTTGAGTTTGTATATTTACTGTAGTTAGATTTATAACCACAATGTAGTATTAAAAAAATTGTGTTTACTTAGGCCTGTATTTGTTGTACCGTTACTCCAGTATTAGATTAGGCAGTTGTTTTACTTACCCTGAAGATGGCTCTATTTTGAGTTGAAATGTTGGTTCATGTATGTATGTGTTATTATGTATTTGTTATTATTTAATTTAATATTAATTTGATTTGAAATTAAGTGGAGAATTATTTCTTTAGCGATATCGTTCATTATAAAATTTTGACCCAAATTAGCTTAAAATCGAAAATTTCATGTTTTAGTCATATAATTATGGTCTGGTGCCCTTAACTAACTATTAATGGCAGATATAGTTAAAGTTAAGTTAAAGAAACGCTCTATGTACTGATCGAGAAACACTGTCGGTAATGAGTATATTGAATTTGGGGGGGGAAATTTTATTTAATAAGCAACACTGACGAAATTGGCTACACTGTATTCTGCAATAGCTATAATTAATTTATATTCCCCGAAGAAGGTATTTAGAAGCATAAATCGATATGGTAAACTCAGCATACTATTTTCTCAAGGAGTTAGACCACAGCAATTGATCTGATATCCTTTCACGTTTAATGAGCGATTTTATCAAAATCATTACGTCAGTTTTGGCTCTAGATCAGTCAAATCAACCAGTAAAACCTTGGCTGGATACATCTCGCAATAAGGCAGATAAATTCGTAAAAGATCGATTTGAATCTAATCTAATTGCAGTACATGTATTTTGTCTACAAATCAATTTAAAGAAACACTGAGATTTAAATTGTTTTAAATCGTGCTATGGATTCGGGGTTCTCCCCACTCACTATTTGCAGACTACCTTTCTAACCGGACCCAGTTTGTTTGAGTGGGGATTTCTAACTCTGGCATTCGCCCTTTAAATTGCGGTATTCATCAAGGTTCTGTAAGGGGCCAATTCTGTTCCTATCTACCTAAATGACCTCTACATTGTGGAGGTCCACAACGCTCATTTCCGAATATCCTTTTTTAACAACGAAACTTCCTCGAGCCTTATATCAACATCTGTTTCCAATCTCATTCAGTCTATTAATTCAAACACGCATAGCATTACGGATTGGCTTATTGACAATAAACTGACTCTTAATCTATCAAAAACAGAATACACAACATTTTCAAACACAACAAATTTATCTTCTGATTCTCAGCCTGTGCAGGTTTTGTTGAACAGCCATCCAATAACCCGCACCCAAACTTCTATGTCTTGGCAATTTATATTGACCATAAATTAACTTTTAGACCTTACATACAATGTATATTAGATAAAATTTCTAAATCAGGTTTTATATCAGTTTTAAATCAGTTTTATAAACTTAGACAGATCCTGCCTCCCCAAATACAGTATTGCGAATGCTATTCTTTTATCTTCTATATCTCAATATTTTTTACGGGATGGCGATCTGGGGTAGCACTTTAGCTCAATTCTTAAACCTCTAGGCACAAAGGTAAATCAAATCTTACGCTGTGTTACATTTAGCAACAGTAGATCTTCCTATCTTCATATTTATAAGCGCCTTAATATTTTGCCTCTAGACTGTAGTCTCCACATCCCATGGCTTATTTATTAACGAAAACATCAATTGTACACTCATACAATACTAGATCGGGGTCGTCGGGTCTTTACCACCCGCCTCTAGTTAGACTTGAGACTGGTCGTAGGTCACTGTCATTCTCTGGCCATTCCCCAGAAGATCACTGTTTAAAAAAAATAAAAAAATAAACAAACCACTTAGGCGTTGTATCTTAAAGTTGTTGTCTGAACTGAATTTAACTTGGCCTTATAGATAGATAGATTTATTTATACCATTATGTAAAAACAATAACAAATACACCAAACATGTACCGGTATAAAGGTATTGTCCAACATAACATATAGAATTACCCCTACAGCTTCTTTGCAGCTTATTTCTAAAGGGGGTCCTTTATGTTACTTGGTTACAAATACAATATTACACTACGCTAACCTAAAACCAATATAAAACGTAATTACACTATGTACATGTACCAAGAGCGTGACAATGTCCGACTCAACGATAAAGATGTAATGTACAGAACAATTTAATATAAAACGTAATTACAGTATAAATAGTAAATAATTAATAAACTAATAACTTACTGTAGGACTATTGTACCTATTTTTACTTTGCACACGGAGGTGAAATTTAACAGCAGATTTAAAAGAATGTTGATTATCTAGGTTTTTAATTTCATTAGGCAGCGCGTTCCAATTTTTAATGCCGTTAAAAAAGAAAGTATCAGATTCGAAGGATTTACAATTCGGGAAGTAGAAGTTTAAAGCACTAGCTCTGGTATTGTAAGAGTGTGTATCGCCTACTTTGTTGAATTTTTGTTTTAGGTAATTGGGACATTTACCATCAGTATACGATGGTTCGACAACATTTGTGTCTACTGTTTACGGTGACACAGAACCATTTGAAGTGTTATGGGGCGTCCTCCAGGGAGACACACTTGCACCATTCTTGTTCATAATTTTGGTTGAATATGTTCTACGCATGTCCTTAAATCATCATAATGATGATGGTGTGATGATAACTCCACCTACTGGCTCCAGAATTGAGTTAATCATGCCAAGTACCTAACTGATCTAGACTTTGCTGATGACTTAGGAGTACTCTCAGAATCACTAGAGGGAGCCCAACGGCTCCTCAGCTCATTAGAACATGCTGCTTCTACTGTTAGTATTTTTATTAACTCCAGAAAGACCAAAATTTTGACAGTTAACTTTGCAAGTCTCTGATCGGATGAGCATAAGCTCAAAGGATGTTAGGCTTGACCATGTGAATGACTTCTGTTACCTGGGATCATGGATCCGGAAGTCAGGTGAAGACCTTCGAATACGTAAGGAAAAGGCATACTACTATGATCGGCATGCTGCATTGCAGCTGCATTTTTAAGAATGCTGTGCCGGCTTGTCAACAAAATTGCACCGCCACAACTCCCTATCACCCATGATATTTGCTAGATCATCCGCATCTTTAAGGCCAGTGTCCTTTAAGATGCGGATGATCTAGCAAATGTCATGGGTGATAGGGAGTTGTGGCGGTGCAATTTTGTTGACAAGCCGGCACAGCATTCTTAAAAATGCAGTTGCAATGCAGCATGCCGATCCTAGTAGTAGTAGTAGCTAACTGCTGAGGACACCAAATCTCTGGATGGCACATTCACAAGAATGCTATGCCGGGTTCATTGTGCCAAGTACAATGCACACATCTCCAACCAGACACTATATAACATTGGAGATGTCTCATTGGTTCCCCCAAGCTTGACACTAGAACAAAATCGCCTCCGCTTTGCAGGACATTGCTTTCGCCGTGAGGACCAGCCAGTGCATAAATACTCTTGTACTTTGGCAGCCTCATGGAGTGAATAAGCATGGTGGACAGCCATGACTTTCTTGAGACGCATCTTAAAGGACACTGGCCTTGAAGATGCGGATGATCTAGCAAATGTCATGGGTGATAGGGAGTTGTGGTTGCACAATTTTGTCGACAATCCGGCACAGCATTCTTAAAAATGCAGCTGCAATGCAGCATGCTGATCCTAGTTGTACAGTTGACTGCGATTTGCTAATGACTACAGTTTGACCTCTATCTGACAGGTAGGACTTGAACCAGTCTATAGAACCTACACCCATCAAGCCTAATTTAACCAGGCAGAATTTCATCTTATAATTAATCTTTCAATCATTGCTCTATCTCAATCTCATTTTACTTGAATTCATTGTACACCATTTTGTTTCATCACCTCCACCATTCAAACTGCACAAAGCACTATTATCTCGATGTCAAATTCAACACTATTGAAATGACTAAATGAATACATTACACAAGTTTATCAATTTAATCAAAATTGTTATACGTACTACCGCAGCTGGCATCTCTCTGAACTGTGTGCTTCACTAACTTGTTCTACCTAGTTATTTCTTCTTCATGCTAACTTTTAATAATCCAATATTTATTCTGGGAAATTCTGATGAACTATGATGCTATTTCATTCGTCTACCAAAAGTAACTTTTTCAATTTGCCAATTACCAACAGACAAAATTTATCGAATAACAATCAGTCATATTTTCCAAATGTGACATATTTTGTTGGTTGTGCGTTGTAAGGCCCTGACTGAGTCGTTATACTGTATGATATACAGTATATACATGGTGGTATGACAAGACATACAGTAGGACCTGGACTGACAGAAGGACGTCAGAGAGTGTAAAAGCTTTTGCGTCATTAACCGGTTATTTTCCCTTAAAGTACTCTGTAGTTGGTTTGCCAGGCATAAAAAGGCCGTGTCCTTGCTGTACTGGTGTTTTAGAGGACATAAAAGTCATTTCTTCTGTATTTGTACTGTATTTGTACTTTAGAGGACATAATCCGCAATCTCGTGACGCGATAAGCTGGATACTCTTGAAAACAGTGTCGCTACCATGACGACGGCTAACAGCTGATATTGCCACGTCGACGTTTCTTTGTTTCTTTGTTCTCTCGTTGTTCGGTTGACCAATCAGAGCGTTTTTTGTCTCTGTGTTGGAGGTGTATACAGAACTCAGTAGTTCAGTGTTATGTTTTTGCCCAGAGCCTAAGAACATCGGCCTTTGGCACCTCCGTATATCAGCGTTCTTTAGCTTTACATTAGTAGGCTTAATTATAGAACGTATATCTGTTATCAAATGACTAACTTGAGTTACCGAGTTAATTACAACCTTATCATACATATCTATGCAATTCATATCTTACATTACTGCTTTTGCTGTTGTTCATTATATTTGTTGATGAAATATTATATCGGAATACTGATCAATAGTCAGACACCCCACCTTCTTGATATACTAAAGGTTAGAGAGACCGGTTACAGATACACGATTGCGACCTATGTTGAGTGGTTTGAAGTGAATCTAATGCTATTTCATATGCCCAACATAAATTGTCTGTTGCTCTCTTTATACGTGACCAAAGTCTGTTGCTCTCTTTATACGTGACCAAATTTAGTGAAGGTCGGCAGATTAGTGTGCAGTATTGTGTAGCATTGTGTATGATTGTAACTGATAACAAAGCATCTCCTAAAGAATGCGCCATATACGTTAATCTATAGCCTTTTCGTTGTGACTAGTTTAAGTCATAACTCTGTTTACATATTTAGAGCGCCACGTCCTAAAGCATAAAGGAACTGTTAATATTTCCCGAAAGTGAATAATATTTGTCAGAGATTATATATTACGATCAGTCGAATAATACAGTAGGCTTACACCATCAATCATTAAGCTCCGAACTCAGTCTCCCGGGTATATCCAACGGGTGAATGATTGCGCATAGACTGGCTTCGGCTAATGTAGTGTATCAAATACTCGTCATAAAGCTAAAGAATATATATCATCTAAAAGACATTCTAATTTTGGCAGGTTAAACTGTCAAAGGTCTTCAAAAGCGCAAACAATAACAGATAATGCTTCTGGATTGCGGTGTAAGCAATCTAGTAGAAAGTACCGGTCGACCGGTAACCAGTAGGCCTGACTGCCTGATCATCCGGACCGGTACCTACTTACGGTACAGGTACAGCAGTATTATTCGATTTGATTATTATATGCCGGTAGGTCTTAATAATTAATCGGGGACGCCTGGTTTTTATTGGGATTTTACTTAGGCCTATTTCTGTCAGTTTTATTTATTTGTAGGCCAGTATTGAACAGAAGGCGTGTAAGCCTGCTCAGATTGTACAGATAATTTGTAGGCTTGACTGTTGGCTAGCTGTTGATTAGGTCTGAACGGATTGCAGTGCATGTAGAGTGTATGTCCGATAAAGAACGGTTAGGAAGTAGGGGCAGCCATTGCTGTAAGGTAAACCCCCATCTAAAGAATAAGTCGTACTACTGGGTTAGAACGCATACTACTTAACTATTTCGGAGTCTGCATGTCCTGTGGTTTATTTAGGCTTGATAGGAGTCTGCCAGCGTTTGGTCTGTACTTTGTTCGTGTAGTCTGTACGGGTAGCGTATAATTTTATTTAGATAATTTGTAGGCTGGATAGTTGTCTGGCTGCTGTTGGGTTTGAGGAAATTTCGGTGTGTGTAAAGCATCTGTCCGATAAAGAACGGTTAGGAAGTAGGGGCAGCCATTGCTGTAAGGTAAACCCCCATCTAAAGAATAAGTCGTACTACTGGGTTAGAACGCATACTACTTAACCATTTCGGAGTCTACATATACCGTAGTTTGTTTAGGCTTGATAGTAGTCTGTCAGTGTTTGGTCTGCATTTTGTTTGAATGGTTTGTACGCGTAGCGTAATATTTATTATTCAGAGTTTATGCGATTATTCGCAACATTCATATCCCCAAGTTTATTCCTACAGTAATTGTGTTTGTTATACATACCGTTATAGTTAAACTAACCCCGGTACTACATCAGGGCTGCTCGGCGTAGGTAAAGACTGGTGATTTTGTGCACCGGTCACTCCAGCAGATGCCGACTTTATAGTATTAGTCAGTATTAGTCCCGTCATTTTATATTATATTATAACCTAGTACAGCCTTTATAGTATTAGTCAGTATTAGTCCCATACTTTTATATTATATTTTAACCTAGTACAGCCTTTATAGTAATAGTCAGTATTAGTCCCGTATCTTTATATTATATTTTAACCTAGTACAGCCTTTATAGTATTAGTCAGTATTAGTCCCGTCTTTTATATTATATTTTAACCTAGTACAGCCTTTATAGTATTAGTCAGTATTAGTCCCGTCTTTTATATTATATTTTAACCTAGTACAGCCTTTATAGTATTAGTCAGTATTAGTCCCGTATTTTATATTATATTTTAACCTAGTACAGCCTTTATAGTATTAGTCAGTATTAGTCCCATCTTTTATATTATATTTTAACCTAGTACAGCCTTTATAGTATTAGTCAGTATTAGTCCCATCTTTTATATTATATTTTAACCTAGTACAGCCTTTATAGTATTAGTCAGTATTAGTCCCATCTTTTATATTATATTTTAACCTAGTACAGCCTTTATAGTATTAGTCAGTATTAGTCCCGTATTTTATATTATATTTTAACCTAGTACAGCCTTTATAGTATTAGTCAGTATTAGTCCCGTATTTTATATTATATTTTAACCTAGTACAGCCTTTATAGTATTAGTCAGTATTAGTCCCGTCTTTTATATTATATTTTAACCTAGTACAGCCTTTATAGTATTAGTCAGTATTAGTCCCGTATTTTATATTATATTTTAACCTAGTACAGCCTTTATAGTATTAGTCAGTATTAGTCCCGTCTTTTATATTATATTTTAACCTAGTACAGCCTTTATAGTATTAGTCAGTATTAGTCCCGTATTTTATATTATATTTTAACCTAGTACAGCCTTTATAGTATTAGTCAGTATTAGTCCCATCTTTTATATTATATTTTAACCTAGTACAGCCTTTATAGTATTAGTCAGTATTAGTCCCGTATTTTATATTATATTTTAACCTAGTACAGCCTTTATAGTATTAGTCAGTATTAGTCCCGTATTTTATATTATATTTTAACCTAGTACAGCCTTTATAGTATTAGTCAGTATTAGTCCCGTATTTTATATTATATTTTAACCTAGTACAGCCTTTATAGTATTAGTCAGTATTAGTCCCGTATTTTATATTATATTTTAACCTAGTACAGCCTTTATAGTATTAGTCAGTATTAGTCCCGTATTTTATATTATATTTTAACCTAGTACAGCCTTTATAGTATTAGTCAGTATTAGTCCCGTATTTTATATTATATTTTAACCTAGTACAGCCTTTATAGTATTAGTCAGTATTAGTCCCATCTTTTATATTATATTTTAACCTAGTACAGCCTTTATAGTATTAGTCAGTATTAGTCCCATATTTTATATTATATTTTAACCTAGTACAGCCTTTATAGTATTAGTCAGTATTAGTCCCGTATTTTATATTATATTTTAACCTAGTACAGCCTTTATAGTATTAGTCAGTATTAGTCCCGTATTTTATATTATATTTTAACCTAGTACAGCCTTTATAGTATTAGTCAGTATTAGTCCCATCTTTTATATTATATTTTAACCTAGTACAGCCTTTATAGTATTAGTCAGTATTAGTCCCGTATTTTATATTATATTTTAACCTAGTACAGCCTTTATAGTATTAGTCAGTATTAGTCCCGTATTTTATATTATATTTTAACCTAGTACAGCCTTTATAGTATTAGTCAGTATTAGTCCCGTATTTTATATTATATTTTAACCTAGTACAGCCTTTATAGTATTAGTCAGTATTAGTCCCGTCTTTTATATTATATTTTAACCTAGTACAGCCTTTATAGTATTAGTCAGTATTAGTCCCGTATTTTATATTATATTTTAACCTAGTACAGCCTTTATAGTATTAGTCAGTATTAGTCCCGTATTTTATATTATATTTTAACCTAGTACAGCCTTTATAGTATTAGTCAGTATTAGTCCCGTATTTTATATTATATTTTAACCTAGTACAGCCTTTATAGTATTAGTCAGTATTAGTCCCGTATTTTATATTATATTTTAACCTAGTACAGCCTTTATAGTATTAGTCAGTATTAGTCCCGTATTTTATATTATATTTTAACCTAGTACAGCCTTTATAGTATTAGTCAGTATTAGTCCCGTATTTTATATTATATTTTAACCTAGTACAGCCTTTATAGTATTAGTCAGTATTAGTCCCGTATTTTATATTATATTTTAACCTAGTACAGCCTTTATAGTATTAGTCAGTATTAGTCCCGTATTTTATATTATATTTTAACCTAGTACAGCCTTTATAGTATTAGTCAGTATTAGTCCCGTATTTTATATTATATTTTAACCTAGTACAGCCTTTATAGTATTAGTCAGTATTAGTCCCGTATTTTATATTATATTTTAACCTAGTACAGCCTTTATAGTATTAGTCAGTATTAGTCCCGTCTTTTATATTATATTTTAACCTAGTACAGCCTTTATAGTATTAGTCAGTATTAGTCCCGTATTTTATATTATATTTTAACCTAGTACAGCCTTTATAGTATTAGTCAGTATTAGTCCCGTATTTTATATTATATTTTAACCTAGTACAGCCTTTATAGTATTAGTCAGTATTAGTCCCGTATTTTATATTATATTTTAACCTAGTACAGCCTTTATAGTATTAGTCAGTATTAGTCCCGTATTTTATATTATATTTTAACCTAGTACAGCCTTTATAGTATTAGTCAGTATTAGTCCCGTATTTTATATTATATTTTAACCTAGTACAGCCTTTATAGTATTAGTCAGTATTAGTCCCGTATTTTATATTATATTTTAACCTAGTACAGCCTTTATAGTATTAGTCAGTATTAGTCCCGTATTTTATATTATATTTTAACCTAGTACAGCCTTTATAGTATTAGTCAGTATTAGTCCCGTATTTTATATTATATTTTAACCTAGTACAGCCTTTATAGTATTAGTCAGTATTAGTCCCGTATTTTATATTATATTTTAACCTAGTACAGCCTTTATAGTATTAGTCAGTATTAGTCCCGTATTTTATATTATATTTTAACCTAGTACAGCCTTTATAGTATTAGTCAGTATTAGTCCCGTATTTTATATTATATTTTAACCTAGTACAGCCTTTATAGTATTAGTCAGTATTAGTCCCATCTTTTATATTATATTTTAACCTAGTACAGCCTTTATAGTATTAGTCAGTATTAGTCCCGTATTTTATATTATATTTTAACCTAGTACAGCCTTTATAGTATTAGTCAGTATTAGTCCCGTCTTTTATATTATATTTTAACCTAGTACAGCCTTTATAGTATTAGTCAGTATTAGTCCCGTATTTTATATTATATTTTAACCTAGTACAGCCTTTATAGTATTAGTCAGTATTAGTCCCGTATTTTATATTATATTTTAACCTAGTACAGCCTTTATAGTATTAGTCAGTATTAGTCCCGTATTTTATATTATATTTTAACCTAGTACAGCCTTTATAGTATTAGTCAGTATTAGTCCCATCTTTTATATTATATTTTAACCTAGTACAGCCTTTATAGTATTAGTCAGTATTAGTCCCGTATTTTATATTATATTTTAACCTAGTACAGCCTTTATAGTATTAGTCAGTATTAGTCCCGTATTTTATATTATATTTTAACCTAGTACAGCCTTTATAGTATTAGTCAGTATTAGTCCCGTCTTTTATATTATATTTTAACCTAGTACAGCCTTTATAGTATTAGTCAGTATTAGTCCCGTATTTTATATTATATTTTAACCTAGTACAGCCTTTATAGTATTAGTCAGTATTAGTCCCGTATTTTATATTATATTTTAACCTAGTACAGCCTTTATAGTATTAGTCAGTATTAGTCCCGTATTTTATATTATATTTTAACCTAGTACAGCCTTTATAGTATTAGTCAGTATTAGTCCCGTATTTTATATTATATTTTAACCTAGTACAGCCTTTATAGTATTAGTCAGTATTAGTCCCGTATTTTATATTATATTTTAACCTAGTACAGCCTTTATAGTATTAGTCAGTATTAGTCCCATCTTTTATATTATATTTTAACCTAGTACAGCCTTTATAGTATTAGTCAGTATTAGTCCCATCTTTTATATTATATTTTAACCTAGTACAGCCTTTATAGTATTAGTCAGTATTAGTCCCGTCTTTTATATTATATTTTAACCTAGTACAGCCTTTATAGTATTAGTCAGTATTAGTCCCATCTTTTATATTATATTTTAACCTAGTACAGCCTTTATAGTATTAGTCAGTATTAGTCCCATCTTTTATATTATATTTTAACCTAGTACAGCCTTTATAGTATTAGTCAGTATTAGTCCCGTATTTTATATTATATTTTAACCTAGTACAGCCTTTATAGTATTAGTCAGTATTAGTCCCGTATTTTATATTATATTTTAACCTAGTACAGCCTTTATAGTATTAGTCAGTATTAGTCCCATCTTTTATATTATATTTTAACCTAGTACAGCCTTTATAGTATTAGTCAGTATTAGTCCCGTATTTTATATTATATTTTAACCTAGTACAGCCTTTATAGTATTAGTCAGTATTAGTCCCGTATTTTATATTATATTTTAACCTAGTACAGCCTTTATAGTATTAGTCAGTATTAGTCCCGTATTTTATATTATATTTTAACCTAGTACAGCCTTTATAGTATTAGTCAGTATTAGTCCCATCTTTTATATTATATTTTAACCTAGTACAGCCTTTATAGTATTAGTCAGTATTAGTCCCGTATTTTATATTATATTTTAACCTAGTACAGCCTTTATAGTATTAGTCAGTATTAGTCCCATCTTTTATATTATATTTTAACCTAGTACAGCCTTTATAGTATTAGTCAGTATTAGTCCCGTATTTTATATTATATTTTAACCTAGTACAGCCTTTATAGTATTAGTCAGTATTAGTCCCGTATTTTATATTATATTTTAACCTAGTACAGCCTTTATAGTATTAGTCAGTATTAGTCCCGTATTTTATATTATATTTTAACCTAGTACAGCCTTTATAGTATTAGTCAGTATTAGTCCCATCTTTTATATTATATTTTAACCTAGTACAGCCTTTAGTATTAGTCAGTATTAGTCCCGTATTTTATATTATATTTTAACCTAGTACAGCCTTTATAGTATTAGTCAGTATTAGTCCCGTATTTTATATTATATTTTAACCTAGTACAGCCTTTATAGTATTAGTCAGTATTAGTCCCGTATTTTATATTATATTTTAACCTAGTACAGCCTTTATAGTATTAGTCAGTATTAGTCCCGTATTTTATATTATATTTTAACCTAGTACAGCCTTTATAGTATTAGTCAGTATTAGTCCCATATTTTATATTATATTTTAACCTAGTACAGCCTTTATAGTATTAGTCAGTATTAGTCCCGTATTTTATATTATATTTTAACCTAGTACAGCCTTTAGTATTAGTCAGTATTAGTCCCATATTTTATATTATATTTTAACCTAGTACAGCCTTTAGTATTAGTCAGTATTAGTCCCATATTTTATATTATATTTTAACCTAGTACAGCCTTTATAGTATTAGTCAGTATTAGTCCCGTATTTTATATTATATTTTAACCTAGTACAGCCTTTAGTATTAGTCAGTATTAGTCCCATATTTTATATTATATTTTAACCTAGTACAGCCTTTATAGTATTAGTCAGTATTAGTCCCGTATTTTATATTATATTTTAACCTAGTACAGCCTTTAGTATTAGTCAGTATTAGTCCCATATTTTATATTATATTTTAACCTAGTACAGCCTTTATAGTATTAGTCAGTATTAGTCCCGTATTTTATATTATATTTTAACCTAGTACAGCCTTTATAGTATTAGTCAGTATTAGTCCCATCTTTTATATTATATTTTAACCTAGTACAGCCTTTAGTATTAGTCAGTATTAGTCCCGTATTTTATATTATATTTTAACCTAGTACAGCCTTTATAGTATTAGTCAGTATTAGTCCCATCTTTTATATTATATTTTAACCTAGTACAGCCTTTAGTATTAGTCAGTATTAGTCCCGTATTTTATATTATATTTTAACCTAGTACAGCCTTTATAGTATTAGTCAGTATTAGTCCCGTATTTTATATTATATTTTAACCTAGTACAGCCTTTATAGTATTAGTCAGTATTAGTCCCGTATTTTATATTATATTTTAACCTAGTACAGCCTTTATAGTATTAGTCAGTATTAGTCCCGTATTTTATATTATATTTTAACCTAGTACAGCCTTTAGTATTAGTCAGTATTAGTCCCGTATTTTATATTATATTTTAACCTAGTACAGCCTTTATAGTATTAGTCAGTATTAGTCCCGTATTTTATATTATATTTTAACCTAGTACAGCCTTTATAGTATTAGTCAGTATTAGTCCCGTATTTTATATTATATTTTAACCTAGTACAGCCTTTATAGTATTAGTCAGTATTAGTCCCGTATTTTATATTATATTTTAACCTAGTACAGCCTTTATAGTATTAGTCAGTATTAGTCCCATCTTTTATATTATATTTTAACCTAGTACAGCCTTTATAGTATTAGTCAGTATTAGTCCCGTATTTTATATTATATTTTAACCTAGTACAGCCTTTATAGTATTAGTCAGTATTAGTCCCATCTTTTATATTATATTTTAACCTAGTACAGCCTTTATAGTATTAGTCAGTATTAGTCCCGTATTTTATATTATATTTTAACCTAGTACAGCCTTTATAGTATTAGTCAGTATTAGTCCCGTATTTTATATTATATTTTAACCTAGTACAGCCTTTATAGTATTAGTCAGTATTAGTCCCGTATTTTATATTATATTTTAACCTAGTACAGCCTTTATAGTATTAGTCAGTATTAGTCCCATCTTTTATATTATATTTTAACCTAGTACAGCCTTTATAGTATTAGTCAGTATTAGTCCTCGTTTTTATATTATATTTTAACCTAGTACAGCCTTTATAGTATTAGTCAGTATTAGTCCCATATTTTATATTATATTTTAACCTAGTACAGCCTTTATAGTATTAGTCAGTATTAGTCCCATCTTTTATATTATATTTTAACCTAGTACAGCCTTTATAGTATTAGTCAGTATTAGTCCCGTATTTTATATTATATTTTAACCTAGTACAGCCTTTATAGTATTAGTCAGTATTAGTCCCATCTTTTATATTATATTTTAACCTAGTACAGCCTTTATAGTATTAGTCAGTATTAGTCCCATCTTTTATATTATATTTTAACCTAGTACAGCCTTTATAGTATTAGTCAGTATTAGTCCCATCTTTTATATTATATTTTAACCTAGTACAGCCTTTAGTATTAGTCAGTATTAGTCCCGTATTTTATATTATATTTTAACCTAGTACAGCCTTTATAGTATTAGTCAGTATTAGTCCCATCTTTTATATTATATTTTAACCTAGTACAGCCTTTATAGTATTAGTCAGTATTAGTCCCATCTTTTATATTATATTTTAACCTAGTACAGCCTTTATAGTATTAGTCAGTATTAGTCCCATCTTTTATATTATATTTTAACCTAGTACAGCCTTTATAGTATTAGTCAGTATTAGTCCCATCTTTTATATTATATTTTAACCTAGTACAGCCTTTATAGTATTAGTCAGTATTAGTCCCATCTTTTATATTATATTTTAACCTAGTACAGCCTTTATAGTATTAGTCAGTATTAGTCCCGTATTTTATATTATATTTTAACCTAGTACAGCCTTTATAGTATTAGTCAGTATTAGTCCCATCTTTTATATTATATTTTAACCTAGTACAGCCTTTATAGTATTAGTCAGTATTAGTCCCATCTTTTATATTATATTTTAACCTAGTACAGCCTTTATAGTATTAGTCAGTATTAGTCCCATCTTTTATATTATATTTTAACCTAGTACAGCCTTTAGTATTAGTCAGTATTAGTCCCGTATTTTATATTATATTTTAACCTAGTACAGCCTTTATAGTATTAGTCAGTATTAGTCCCATCTTTTATATTATATTTTAACCTAGTACAGCCTTTATAGTATTAGTCAGTATTAGTCCCATCTTTTATATTATATTTTAACCTAGTACAGCCTTTATAGTATTAGTCAGTATTAGTCCCATCTTTTATATTATATTTTAACCTAGTACAGCCTTTATAGTATTAGTCAGTATTAGTCCCATCTTTTATATTATATTTTAACCTAGTACAGCCTTTATAGTATTAGTCAGTATTAGTCCCATATTTTATATTATATTTTAACCTAGTACAGCCTTTAGTATTAGTCAGTATTAGTCCCATATTTTATATTATATTTTAACCTAGTACAGCCTTTATAGTATTAGTCAGTATTAGTCCCGTATTTTATATTATATTTTAACCTAGTACAGCCTTTAGTATTAGTCAGTATTAGTCCCATATTTTATATTATATTTTAACCTAGTACAGCCTTTATAGTATTAGTCAGTATTAGTCCCGTATTTTATATTATATTTTAACCTAGTACAGCCTTTAGTATTAGTCAGTATTAGTCCCATATTTTATATTATATTTTAACCTAGTACAGCCTTTATAGTATTAGTCAGTATTAGTCCCGTATTTTATATTATATTTTAACCTAGTACAGCCTTTATAGTATTAGTCAGTATTAGTCCCATCTTTTATATTATATTTTAACCTAGTACAGCCTTTAGTATTAGTCAGTATTAGTCCCGTATTTTATATTATATTTTAACCTAGTACAGCCTTTATAGTATTAGTCAGTATTAGTCCCATCTTTTATATTATATTTTAACCTAGTACAGCCTTTAGTATTAGTCAGTATTAGTCCCGTATTTTATATTATATTTTAACCTAGTACAGCCTTTATAGTATTAGTCAGTATTAGTCCCGTATTTTATATTATATTTTAACCTAGTACAGCCTTTATAGTATTAGTCAGTATTAGTCCCGTATTTTATATTATATTTTAACCTAGTACAGCCTTTATAGTATTAGTCAGTATTAGTCCCGTATTTTATATTATATTTTAACCTAGTACAGCCTTTAGTATTAGTCAGTATTAGTCCCGTATTTTATATTATATTTTAACCTAGTACAGCCTTTATAGTATTAGTCAGTATTAGTCCCGTATTTTATATTATATTTTAACCTAGTACAGCCTTTATAGTATTAGTCAGTATTAGTCCCGTATTTTATATTATATTTTAACCTAGTACAGCCTTTATAGTATTAGTCAGTATTAGTCCCGTATTTTATATTATATTTTAACCTAGTACAGCCTTTATAGTATTAGTCAGTATTAGTCCCGTATTTTATATTATATTTTAACCTAGTACAGCCTTTATAGTATTAGTCAGTATTAGTCCCGTATTTTATATTATATTTTAACCTAGTACAGCCTTTATAGTATTAGTCAGTATTAGTCCCGTATTTTATATTATATTTTAACCTAGTACAGCCTTTATAGTATTAGTCAGTATTAGTCCCGTATTTTATATTATATTTTAACCTAGTACAGCCTTTATAGTATTAGTCAGTATTAGTCCCGTATTTTATATTATATTTTAACCTAGTACAGCCTTTATAGTATTAGTCAGTATTAGTCCCGTATTTTATATTATATTTTAACCTAGTACAGCCTTTATAGTATTAGTCAGTATTAGTCCCGTATTTTATATTATATTTTAACCTAGTACAGCCTTTATAGTATTAGTCAGTATTAGTCCCGTATTTTATATTATATTTTAACCTAGTACAGCCTTTATAGTATTAGTCAGTATTAGTCCCGTATTTTATATTATATTTTAACCTAGTACAGCCTTTATAGTATTAGTCAGTATTAGTCCCGTATTTTATATTATATTTTAACCTAGTACAGCCTTTATAGTATTAGTCAGTATTAGTCCCATATTTTATATTATATTTTAACCTAGTACAGCCTTTATAGTATTAGTCAGTATTAGTCCCGTATTTTATATTATATTTTAACCTAGTACAGCCTTTATAGTATTAGTCAGTATTAGTCCCGTATTTTATATTATATTTTAACCTAGTACAGCCTTTATAGTATTAGTCAGTATTAGTCCCGTATTTTATATTATATTTTAACCTAGTACAGCCTTTATAGTATTAGTCAGTATTAGTCCCGTATTTTATATTATATTTTAACCTAGTACAGCCTTTATAGTATTAGTCAGTATTAGTCCCGTATTTTATATTATATTTTAACCTAGTACAGCCTTTATAGTATTAGTCAGTATTAGTCCCATCTTTTATATTATATTTTAACCTAGTACAGCCTTTATAGTATTAGTCAGTATTAGTCCCGTATTTTATATTATATTTTAACCTAGTACAGCCTTTATAGTATTAGTCAGTATTAGTCCCGTATTTTATATTATATTTTAACCTAGTACAGCCTTTATAGTATTAGTCAGTATTAGTCCCATCTTTTATATTATATTTTAACCTAGTACAGCCTTTATAGTATTAGTCAGTATTAGTCCCGTATTTTATATTATATTTTAACCTAGTACAGCCTTTATAGTATTAGTCAGTATTAGTCCCATCTTTTATATTATATTTTAACCTAGTACAGCCTTTATAGTATTAGTCAGTATTAGTCCCATCTTTTATATTATATTTTAACCTAGTACAGCCTTTATAGTATTAGTCAGTATTAGTCCCATCTTTTATATTATATTTTAACCTAGTACAGCCTTTATAGTATTAGTCAGTATTAGTCCCGTATTTTATATTATATTTTAACCTAGTACAGCCTTTATAGTATTAGTCAGTATTAGTCCCGTATTTTATATTATATTTTAACCTAGTACAGCCTTTATAGTATTAGTCAGTATTAGTCCCGTATTTTATATTATATTTTAACCTAGTACAGCCTTTATAGTATTAGTCAGTATTAGTCCCGTATTTTATATTATATTTTAACCTAGTACAGCCTTTATAGTATTAGTCAGTATTAGTCCCGTATTTTATATTATATTTTAACCTAGTACAGCCTTTATAGTATTAGTCAGTATTAGTCCCGTATTTTATATTATATTTTAACCTAGTACAGCCTTTATAGTATTAGTCAGTATTAGTCCCGTATTTTATATTATATTTTAACCTAGTACAGCCTTTATAGTATTAGTCAGTATTAGTCCCGTCTTTTATATTATATTTTAACCTAGTACAGCCTTTATAGTATTAGTCAGTATTAGTCCCGTATTTTATATTATATTTTAACCTAGTACAGCCTTTATAGTATTAGTCAGTATTAGTCCCGTATTTTATATTATATTTTAACCTAGTACAGCCTTTATAGTATTAGTCAGTATTAGTCCCGTATTTTATATTATATTTTAACCTAGTACAGCCTTTATAGTATTAGTCAGTATTAGTCCCGTATTTTATATTATATTTTAACCTAGTACAGCCTTTATAGTATTAGTCAGTATTAGTCCCGTATTTTATATTATATTTTAACCTAGTACAGCCTTTATAGTATTAGTCAGTATTAGTCCCATATTTTATATTATATTTTAACCTAGTACAGCCTTTATAGTATTAGTCAGTATTAGTCCCGTATTTTATATTATATTTTAACCTAGTACAGCCTTTATAGTATTAGTCAGTATTAGTCCCGTATTTTATATTATATTTTAACCTAGTACAGCCTTTATAGTATTAGTCAGTATTAGTCCCGTATTTTATATTATATTTTAACCTAGTACAGCCTTTATAGTATTAGTCAGTATTAGTCCCGTATTTTATATTATATTTTAACCTAGTACAGCCTTTATAGTATTAGTCAGTATTAGTCCCGTATTTTATATTATATTTTAACCTAGTACAGCCTTTATAGTATTAGTCAGTATTAGTCCCGTATTTTATATTATATTTTAACCTAGTACAGCCTTTATAGTATTAGTCAGTATTAGTCCCGTATTTTATATTATATTTTAACCTAGTACAGCCTTTATAGTATTAGTCAGTATTAGTCCCGTATTTTATATTATATTTTAACCTAGTACAGCCTTTATAGTATTAGTCAGTATTAGTCCCGTATTTTATATTATATTTTAACCTAGTACAGCCTTTATAGTATTAGTCAGTATTAGTCCCGTATTTTATATTATATTTTAACCTAGTACAGCCTTTATAGTATTAGTCAGTATTAGTCCCGTATTTTATATTATATTTTAACCTAGTACAGCCTTTATAGTATTAGTCAGTATTAGTCCCGTATTTTATATTATATTTTAACCTAGTACAGCCTTTATAGTATTAGTCAGTATTAGTCCCGTATTTTATATTATATTTTAACCTAGTACAGCCTTTATAGTATTAGTCAGTATTAGTCCCGTATTTTATATTATATTTTAACCTAGTACAGCCTTTATAGTATTAGTCAGTATTAGTCCCGTATTTTATATTATATTTTAACCTAGTACAGCCTTTATAGTATTAGTCAGTATTAGTCCCGTATTTTATATTATATTTTAACCTAGTACAGCCTTTATAGTATTAGTCAGTATTAGTCCCGTATTTTATATTATATTTTAACCTAGTACAGCCTTTATAGTATTAGTCAGTATTAGTCCCGTATTTTATATTATATTTTAACCTAGTACAGCCTTTATAGTATTAGTCAGTATTAGTCCCGTATTTTATATTATATTTTAACCTAGTACAGCCTTTATAGTATTAGTCAGTATTAGTCCCGTATTTTATATTATATTTTAACCTAGTACAGCCTTTATAGTATTAGTCAGTATTAGTCCCGTATTTTATATTATATTTTAACCTAGTACAGCCTTTATAGTATTAGTCAGTATTAGTCCCATCTTTTATATTATATTTTAACCTAGTACAGCCTTTATAGTATTAGTCAGTATTAGTCCCGTATTTTATATTATATTTTAACCTAGTACAGCCTTTATAGTATTAGTCAGTATTAGTCCCATCTTTTATATTATATTTTAACCTAGTACAGCCTTTATAGTATTAGTCAGTATTAGTCCCGTATTTTATATTATATTTTAACCTAGTACAGCCTTTATAGTATTAGTCAGTATTAGTCCCATCTTTTATATTATATTTTAACCTAGTACAGCCTTTATAGTATTAGTCAGTATTAGTCCCGTATTTTATATTATATTTTAACCTAGTACAGCCTTTATAGTATTAGTCAGTATTAGTCCCGTATTTTATATTATATTTTAACCTAGTACAGCCTTTATAGTATTAGTCAGTATTAGTCCCGTATTTTATATTATATTTTAACCTAGTACAGCCTTTATAGTATTAGTCAGTATTAGTCCCGTCTTTTATATTATATTTTAACCTAGTACAGCCTTTATAGTATTAGTCAGTATTAGTCCCGTATTTTATATTATATTTTAACCTAGTACAGCCTTTATAGTATTAGTCAGTATTAGTCCCGTATTTTATATTATATTTTAACCTAGTACAGCCTTTATAGTATTAGTCAGTATTAGTCCCGTATTTTATATTATATTTTAACCTAGTACAGCCTTTATAGTATTAGTCAGTATTAGTCCCGTATTTTATATTATATTTTAACCTAGTACAGCCTTTATAGTATTAGTCAGTATTAGTCCCGTATTTTATATTATATTTTAACCTAGTACAGCCTTTATAGTATTAGTCAGTATTAGTCCCGTATTTTATATTATATTTTAACCTAGTACAGCCTTTATAGTATTAGTCAGTATTAGTCCCATCTTTTATATTATATTTTAACCTAGTACAGCCTTTATAGTATTAGTCAGTATTAGTCCCGTATTTTATATTATATTTTAACCTAGTACAGCCTTTATAGTATTAGTCAGTATTAGTCCCGTATTTTATATTATATTTTAACCTAGTACAGCCTTTATAGTATTAGTCAGTATTAGTCCCATCTTTTATATTATATTTTAACCTAGTACAGCCTTTATAGTATTAGTCAGTATTAGTCCCGTATTTTATATTATATTTTAACCTAGTACAGCCTTTATAGTATTAGTCAGTATTAGTCCCGTATTTTATATTATATTTTAACCTAGTACAGCCTTTATAGTATTAGTCAGTATTAGTCCCATCTTTTATATTATATTTTAACCTAGTACAGCCTTTATAGTATTAGTCAGTATTAGTCCCGTATTTTATATTATATTTTAACCTAGTACAGCCTTTATAGTATTAGTCAGTATTAGTCCCGTATTTTATATTATATTTTAACCTAGTACAGCCTTTATAGTATTAGTCAGTATTAGTCCCGTATTTTATATTATATTTTAACCTAGTACAGCCTTTATAGTATTAGTCAGTATTAGTCCCGTATTTTATATTATATTTTAACCTAGTACAGCCTTTATAGTATTAGTCAGTATTAGTCCCGTATTTTATATTATATTTTAACCTAGTACAGCCTTTATAGTATTAGTCAGTATTAGTCCCGTATTTTATATTATATTTTAACCTAGTACAGCCTTTATAGTATTAGTCAGTATTAGTCCCGTATTTTATATTATATTTTAACCTAGTACAGCCTTTATAGTATTAGTCAGTATTAGTCCCGTATTTTATATTATATTTTAACCTAGTACAGCCTTTATAGTATTAGTCAGTATTAGTCCCGTATTTTATATTATATTTTAACCTAGTACAGCCTTTATAGTATTAGTCAGTATTAGTCCCGTATTTTATATTATATTTTAACCTAGTACAGCCTTTATAGTATTAGTCAGTATTAGTCCCGTATTTTATATTATATTTTAACCTAGTACAGCCTTTATAGTATTAGTCAGTATTAGTCCCGTATTTTATATTATATTTTAACCTAGTACAGCCTTTATAGTATTAGTCAGTATTAGTCCCGTATTTTATATTATATTTTAACCTAGTACAGCCTTTATAGTATTAGTCAGTATTAGTCCCGTATTTTATATTATATTTTAACCTAGTACAGCCTTTATAGTATTAGTCAGTATTAGTCCCGTATTTTATATTATATTTTAACCTAGTACAGCCTTTATAGTATTAGTCAGTATTAGTCCCGTATTTTATATTATATTTTAACCTAGTACAGCCTTTATAGTATTAGTCAGTATTAGTCCCGTATTTTATATTATATTTTAACCTAGTACAGCCTTTATAGTATTAGTCAGTATTAGTCCCGTATTTTATATTATATTTTAACCTAGTACAGCCTTTATAGTATTAGTCAGTATTAGTCCCGTATTTTATATTATATTTTAACCTAGTACAGCCTTTATAGTATTAGTCAGTATTAGTCCCGTATTTTATATTATATTTTAACCTAGTACAGCCTTTATAGTATTAGTCAGTATTAGTCCCATCTTTTATATTATATTTTAACCTAGTACAGCCTTTATAGTATTAGTCAGTATTAGTCCCGTATTTTATATTATATTTTAACCTAGTACAGCCTTTATAGTATTAGTCAGTATTAGTCCCGTATTTTATATTATATTTTAACCTAGTACAGCCTTTAGTATTAGTCAGTATTAGTCCCGTATTTTATATTATATTTTAACCTAGTACAGCCTTTATAGTATTAGTCAGTATTAGTCCCGTATTTTATATTATATTTTAACCTAGTACAGCCTTTATAGTATTAGTCAGTATTAGTCCCGTCTTTTATATTATATTTTAACCTAGTACAGCCTTTATAGTATT
>JAUCBJ010006061.1:0-29155 GCA_032718475.1 Nemertoderma westbladi | reverse complement strand
GCTACAAGATTGCTTAGGTTAGTAAATCAAATGGTAACATAATATATAAGTTGATGGTACCAAAATAGTAAACAAAGTCAACACGTGGTTGAGGGTTTGAATGTAGGTTCAGTTCACAATTAAAGATTGTAAACAAAAAACACCTTCCCATATTCCAGTCTGGAAAATTAATATGGGCGTTTACGCTGCAAAAATAACGAATGAAAAAACAAATCATAAAAATTATTTACTGTGTAGCTCTCAATGTGAGAATAAACTCAAACTCGAAAGAAACATAACAACAATATTGAGTGAGTGTGCATGTCCAGTGTGCAGTATTATATTATACTTATACCGTGTGCCATTCCTCCTCTCCTGCGACATGATGCGGGATTCATCCCTGGATCTGCCAGAGTGTAGCATCTGCAGTTTCGCGTGTTCATCAATCGTTCCAATTAATATGATCTTATACTAGTAATTCCCATGTGATTGCTATAATTTATGGATCAGGTGATATTTCGAAAGTATAAATTCTATAGAGACTAGACTTTTACATTCTTTTTAAGATTTTGATCTTTAGATTGAAGTTTACATGACATGCATCAGTATAATTCCTCGAATTAATAGCAATAATAACCCTGCAGGCTGAGCTAGTTTTGTTGTATAATTTTGAACAATAGTTTTGAATTTTCTTACACATTATCCCGTAAATCATATAATTTCTGGTGTATCTTGAACCAAATTTGAATTTACACGATAACTGCAACCTAATGCTGAAGTGCTGCGATCCCAGAATACTGTATGTAGAGAATCAATACACTTCGTGTCGTGGGGAATAACAAAGAATCGTGTATTCGATTCCTGAGGAAACTACCTACCTACTAAACCTACTTGTCGTATGTTGCTATACATATATGAATGAATGGAATACCCAGATTCATTTCAAGTCCCTCATCATTCAATGTAACTTTTGTTATAGAAACCTATTTCGTCACATGTTACAGGTCTCCTCACTGGATAAACTTTTGAATGCCCATATATCACAAAGGATATTAACATAAACATATTATTCACAGTGTTTTCGCAATTATGACCAAATTTATATGTCATATTTTCATACGCAAAATCACCGAACACACGAGACCGTCACAGAAGGAAACATATAAAGATAGTTAGTCTAAACTGTAAAGGTTTAATGGGAAACTCAGAATACATTGGAGACCTACTGCAGGATAACGAAGTTGCTGGAAAATTGGATTGGCCTCGCGGAATCAACATTCGTGAGTAAGGAGGACGACTTCCAATTCTGGCTAACCAGATTACAATGCCAACGAGAGGCGGTGTGACACTAATTGTTAACAATTCGATTTTTACCTGTAAAATAATGGCCTACCGTCCATTCTTACTGATGGCGATCCAGCAACATTGAAAACTACAACAATTATTAAATGTAACAACTCATCACAACTCTATATATATCGCAAGTAAGTAAATAGAGAACATAAAACACTTAAATGTTCAAAGGAATGTAAAGGTTCAGGAAGAATGACGTCGTAGATTATATTGGGAACGGAAGTGGGGGCAATGCAAATTACAGTAGGTATTAATCAATTAATAGTAGGTTATATATGCACATATTTCGAGATATTTAATCATAATAATAAATTCGTTTTGCACTTTTTTTTATTTACTCAATCATTTATTTCCGGCAAAAACGAATAGTCCATATCAGGCACCGGTAAAAAGCAAAATAGCGCGAAATATGTAAGATAAAGAGTTACTGCGCAAGTTATACAAATAAGACAGAGCGTTCGTACATTGTGACCAAAGAGAGAGACAAGGGAAAACCAAAAAGATTTCCCAGCCGACTTTGAAATTCAAATTGTTTACTTTTAATTTGTAAAAATAGTTACAGAATTAAGGAAGAATCACTGTACATCTCTCTTATTCTAGAATAATGCCACGAAATACACTTTAGAACTGATGCTATAATAATGTTAGAGAAATACTCCACTCTTTGAAAAATTCTGGCAATACTGAGGTATCTGCTGTGTATAAAGCAGGGTAGATTGTGCTGTCCAAAGAATAAGGACATGCTACTCAACGGGGGGATTTAGAAAAGTCGTCTTGCTGCATTGTTGTAAGGAACTTTTGTTCGATTTAGTACAGTTGGTGAAAAGTTTCGGTTCGCCCACAGGGCGTTGCAGTATATCGCGGTCATAAACGATCTAAAAAGCTTGCATTTTACAGCTTCAGAGCATGCACTGAATTGGCGGGTTAGGTAGTTAGCACGTGCGTAAATTGTATATTTGTTCACTGCAATGTATTACTAGTTTTATAATGTGTTCTAGAATTGTGGATGGTTTTTATGGTCACAATAAAAGGCCCTACAATTATTATGAGTAGAATAAATCTCTATCTCCTATTTCAATTTTTGAATGTGTCTGCCCGTACGGAAAACTAGCTATATGCGCTTGGCTGCGAAGTCAAAAGTAAACGAACAACAACCAAACAACCAAGCTGTTAAGTAACAATCTGGCAGAATTCCATTGGATGCGGTAACAAAAGCGAGAAGACTTAATTCAGTTTATAAATAAATATACCAACAACATAACATCGGTTCGGACTTTAGATATTTGAGTATTCTGTAAAATTAATTTATTTTAATCAATTTTAAATTACAGTGAAATAAAGCAAACAATATGATTATACAGCGCATACAGTGAAATAAGCATTATATTTATCCACGTGGTGAAATATAACTAAACGTATCCGTTTGTAACAACATAAAATAAACTTGGTAGTTACTATATTATTTGTTTATACTTAGAAAAATTATTAACTAGGGTCTACGTGAAATAAACTATAAATATTGTCAGGATTACTAGCTAGTATAATCTCATAATTCATATTTGGATTATATTACCTCGAAAAATCAGGATTACGGCGACGGATATAATACTGATTTCTTGCCCCAGCAACATGTAAACAAAAAGCGAGAATTAATGATAAACATTAATATCGTTTGTTGATCAATAACTAATTCTAAAATTTCATATTATTAATAATTAGTATCCTTATACCATTCATTAATTTATTGCATTTTTACATTTTGAAACATGTTATAGAATATTAAATATCGCGTTCCAAATTTTTAAGAAAAACTCTAATAACCTAATAGTTTCCAACTTATATATAATTTAAAACGTTTTGTAAAAAAAAAATAGAGGGGAGGGGGGGGGGGGGGGGTTCCGTGTCAACAGAAAATTTCACTGGGTCATGGTCACCAGCTATCATATCATAATCACTAGCTACAGCCGGTACAATAATAACATAACCCACCATTAAGGAGCTCTTTGAAACACAATGTGGCCACGAGCGGTTTTTATGCCTAAGCATATTGAAATCCATTGCAGTTATTTAAAGCATTCAGTTCCGGTACCAAGCATACAGGTACAAATGTTTGCAAAGCGAATCGCATTTCATGCATCAAGTTACTCCTCGTATTGTTTCTGAAGTATCCTATTCGTATTATATATTTTGAACCTGTCAAACTTCAAATATATAAATAATTCATTATTTCGTGCTCACATTCGATTGACGGTACAAAAAGCTGCTTGCAGACAGGAATGAATAAATTAACAGCGTCCACAAGTAATTATTCATTGTTTTCTTTTTCTAGTGAAATTTTCGTCTGGTATAAAAATATACAAAGATTTTCACCGCCAAATTTCCATTTCCTTATATAGATATGAATAAATCACACCACTACGAATTTATATTGCAAACATCTAAAAAGTAAACCATTTTACTTTATCTCAAATTTGTCTTTTCAATAGTAAAATGTATGTATATATATGTTCGAAAGAATGGAATATGGAAGAATGGAAGATTACCATGACCTACTATAACATGTCATGTTATAGTAGGTCATGATAGTACCCTACACGAAACTAGACCGAAACGGACCGAACTAAACCGAACTGGACCGCTAAATGAAAGATAATCTAAAAACAACCACAAACCGAAAAACAAGTGAAAATAAATATTTTTAAATAATTTATATAAATATATAATAATAAATATAAATAATTTATAAATCTTTCTTCTAACACAGCTACTGTACTGCTTTTATAGTCTACCTGTCGCATGTCTGTCATATTGTAGTATTTGGTGCACCGGTCTGGCGGTAGTTGTGTTCAATTCAATGACAGGTAGACCTACAATACTGCAATATACTTATATACGTACGTAAAGGGTAGCCTATTTGTCAGACACCTACAGACAAGTTACCATAATTATAAGGTAAGGTATGCAGGCAGATAGGCCTACTTAGATTTGACTGCACTATTAAGCCCCGTCTGCCCGTTTTTATTAAGTTACAAAGGGTAGGCCTATACTAGTGTACTTCGGCTTCCGGTACCCCTAATCATTGCTACATGGAACACAACTACCTGTACGGAACATACTGCAATCTATAAACCCAGATACCTGATACCGGTAGGCCGGCCTACTGGTAAAAGCAGTACAGTGAAGTACAGTGAAGATGTATTCTTAATTTAGCGACGTCTTATAAGCAACTAAATTTACAATGTATGAAAAGACAAAATGAAATTCAATATTAATTTTCACCTGTCTGCATTGGATGGTTGTTTTTAGATAATCTTTCATTTGGCGGTCCAGTTCTCCACGTTTTCGATAAAAAAAAAAACAAAAATAAATGTTCCACTTGTGACTGATATTTCTGCTTTCCCACTGATGTTTGGCAGCACAGGTTCAAATCCGACTAAAGCATGAAGAAGCCTATAGTTCGCAGTGTTGTATCCCTAAGAAAGTGTTCAGCTAGACATTCATGTTATTAGTACTTACGCAAACCAAGGATAAGTGAGGATAAAATGGCATCTGGTACACACCCTTGTGAGTTAGCGTGGCATCATCCCTACCTTACAAGTAACAACCGAGAGAGAGAGAGGAGCCTTCGGGTTACCCCCGGTGTTTCCTGTTCCACGCGTTCACCAATTCACTTTTAACTTTACTCTACTGACACACTGCCTAATAGAAATAGTAGAAACTTAGGTATTACAGCATGGAGTTAAGACCTAATGTGTAGATTACCCAGGAAAACATAAAATATAACAATTTGTGACTTTAAAGTTTTACAAAGATTAAAATAAATAAAACACTTCCTTTATAAATATGAGAACTTCAGCAACACACTTTGATTGATATTTAACATGGTCCATCCCTATTGGCTGTTATCATCAGGAAACTTTCCTGCTCTATTTCTAATTGGGAATGGCCTGAATTCCTTCACATTCGTTATTCATACAGATTCGATTTGGATACCTCAAACAACGAAGCGAGGAGGGTCAGAAGAGGAAGTCGCATCAGCCGGGCCCGTATCGTGCGGGGGGGGGGGGGGCTTTGGGGACTCCCCCCCCCCCCCCCCCCCCCTCCCCCAGATATTATGATCACCATACGGACCTGGCCCCAGCCAGGGCACCAAATTGCAATCAATCGCGTTTTTTGTTTGTTTATTTGTTTCATGTGAATAATGAAAATAAATATTTAAAATTTTTACAATAATGGAAAATGATTTGGTTATAGCAAAGCTTGAGCACTGTACCCTTATCACATTCCTAATAGGAGTAATGGAGCAGCGTGGTGAGATATGCATGATGTAGACATTATGAAGTACGATAGTGCTGGGGGGGGGGTGGGGGGTCTAACTATTCATTTTTTTACCATTTATTATATTACCGAGATAATTTGCTAACTGAGACAGTAATAAGTATCGGTACTAATACCGTGAATGTGTGAGTGGGATACCAAATGCGAAAATGATAGAAAAAAATGATTTATATTTAACATATTTTCAATTTTTTTCTTTATGAAGAAATATTATGGTTCATAGGGGTGGAGTTGCATTTATAAGCCATATAATTTGTTTTTCTTATCAATCCATAAGATCCGACCAGAAGTAAGCCATGGCTTTTATGCAACAAATTCTTTGTGCAAATATTTGTAAAATTTTCATAAAAATTATCAAATTTGTTCTCGTCTTGAATTTTACTTTAAGGAAATCCCTTTTCTCAAATTCAAGATCATGAATTTTATTTTTCCTTGTTCTCTTCAAGCGATCTTATGGAAAATGCAACAGACAGACAGTCCCTCAAGGTGGCACGCTTACCATAGGTGTCCCTCCAAGGTGACACCCCTACCAGAGGTGTCTCTCAAGGTGACACACGTTCCAGAGGTCTCCCCCCTCAAGGTGACACACCTACCAGAGGTTTCTCTTAAGGTGACACACTTTCCAGAGGTTTCCCTTAAGGTGACACACTTTCCAGAGGTCTCCCTCAAGGTGACGCACTTACCAGAGGTGTCTCTCAAGGTGACGCACTTTCCAGAGGTCTCCCTCAATGTGCACCTACCAGAGGTGTCTCTCAAGGTGACCCAATTCTAGAGGTTTCCCTCAAGGTGACATACGTACCAGAGGTGTCCCCCAAGGTGACACGCCTTTCAGAGGTGTCCCTCAAGATGACACGCTTACCAGAGGTGCCCTCAATGTAACACACATATCTGGATAATGCTTTTACAGTGGATCATATGACTACTGTACTGTTATCGGTAGCTGTAGTGGTACCTCTAATGTAGGCCTAGTTCTAAACTAACAGATCAGTCCACATACAATGTGTTCGAAAAAAGTCTACTTATTCCCCAATTAAGAGCGAAAAACACTGATATCGAAAATATCGGGCCGGTTTTAGCAGGTTATACAGTCCAGCTCACCAACAGAGTGCCATCGGATCCGATCTGAACCGATCGGATCCAACAGCTTCAAACACTTTCAGACAAACTCCAACAGTCCAACAACTTCAAACAGATTCAGACAGTTTCAAACAGATTCAGACAGTTTCAAACAGAATCAGACAACTTCCAACAACCTGTCAATCACTCCACCCACACTCAACCGCAACCCCAACTCAACTCCCATCTTCTTGCGCGCAGATAGAATGAAAGCTTTTGAAACTACTAAAGGAACTCCATTCATAAAGCCACAATAACGACAGAGTGGACTGGCCACTGGCGGCGCCCTTGAACATTCACACTGTAACTTAAGCTGACCTGAAGGAACAGCCCATTAGTGAGGTCGGTATTTCTCTTTATTCCTGCCGCTATCTTTGAATAACACAATAGCAGAAAGCTAACCAGTGGTCTACCCCCAATACAAGAAAGACAAGTTGGCTACCATTGAAATGAATGGGGAATGGAATTCTGTGTTCACATACTAATGTTGCTTTGGGTTGGTCTAGAGCCATACAATAGAGCTTTACGGAAATACACTTCCAAAGAGCCAAGCAGTGGCGGTATAGGTCCAAAATGCCCATGTAGAATTTCTTCGAATAAGGCTCAATTTCTTTAAGTTACATTAATTAAAATACTGATAAATATATTTTGCTTTTCGCAGGAGGGACAGTATCCCCCTCTACAGTTAATATAGTGTACGTACATGTGTTAGTTATATCGTTGCGTTTATTTATATTTATACAGGTTTGGATATGATCTCTACTAGTTTGATTTTTGTTTTGTCAATTAATTAATTGTGCGGTTAATTTGTCAATCACAGCCTTAATTGGCTACATTGCTTATTGTATGAATGAATATAATTAGTTATTAAGACATTATTTTAATTAGTATCTGGTGTGATTAGGTCTACCTTTTACATAACAACAGTACGTCAATGGCGGATATACTACTAACTACTAAGTCGAGCGAACTCGGACAGTGGAAATGAGATCCTTCCAGGCTTCCCGATTCTCCATAGTTGTCGCAATTTCGTTTCTCCCATGGCGGATATACATTACATCATAATATGGCATGGCAGTCACGTGAAAACAAGGGCCTTCACATTCCCAATTCTCTATCTAATCTATTATGGTTGTGCGTAATGCTCAATACTACTTTATGATATTAATTCATTCACGTTTAACATTAACAGCCACGTTTCATCAACCCCCCCCCCCCCCCCCTCCCCTTCCAATGTGACAAACTATCACGATATGTTGGCGTTGGGCCCCGTCCCTACGTCCACCCTCCCTTGTGAAGGGCTAGGGGGGACTTTCGACCCATCATTACTAAAGGGTAGTGATAATTATTATTCAAAATAAGTTTTCCCATGTATACGTAATTTTATTCTTAAATAGGTACTTGTTTGTTCCTAAATTCTGCCTAAATGCTGCCTTACTCAATGTTAAATAATTTATTGTTCTCGAATATTTATTTCGTAACTAGGGAACCGCTTAACTATAAACCAATATTGGATATGGAGTTCCGTTTCGAAGTTCGCCTTGCAGAGACTAAAGTTGCAATAACTTTTGAGTGTGTGAATGTAATTTACTCAAATAGGGTAGGTGCGCGAAAAAATAGTTGGGCTAGAAGTATTACGTGCAAACCTTTTCATTTCGATGCTCTTTCAACACAACTAATAAAATTAACCAAAAATATTTTTTTCACTCATTGTAATTATATTTACTGTTTGCTTAATCTGTTTGTGTTTATATCTGTTTATGTGCAGTATTTAGTGCCCTACGTCAAAGAAACTAATATATTTATAGCATTATTTACATTTCTAATTAAATTAAGGAATTAAAAACGTGTTGGTGTTATTATATTCATTTATCGGAATTTATATTATAGGAATTTATTATTCGTTTATGCATTCTAGTTAATTAATTGATATAATTAACGACATAATTATGTAAATAAAAATTGTTAAATGAAACAAATCTTTGTTTCGGTTTATAATTGACAATAGCACACCCTCACAATCACTTCAAATTGAGAGTAAAAGTGATTGACATTTTGTTAATGAACTACGCTTTTGTAAGGCATTGGCAAATTCCAACAAATTCCGATGGCGTCAAACATCTTCAGACAACTTCCAACAGTTTCAGACAATTTCAAACAGCTTCAGACAACTTCAGATAGCTTCCAACAACATCCAACAGAAATTTCAAACACTTTCAGACGGATTTCAGACAGATTCAGATGGGCTCCAACAGACTAAACTTGTTGGAAATATTTTCTCCAACAGAATCAAACAGTACTAAATCTCCGTAGGTTAGCATTGTGCTTGTTTGAAGCTGTCGGAGTGTGTTGGATCCGATCGGATCCGATGGCACTCTGTTGGTGAGCTGGACTGTACAACTGTACATATGTAAAATAATGCCGCCGTATAATGCTCCTTTTCCTCAATTGGTAAAGTGGTATCGTTATTGTTTTTGTTAGAAAATTCCGATTCTGTAACCTGCTCCTTCCCCCAATTGTTAAAGTGACCATTTATTGTTTTAGTTTGAAAACCCCGCGTCTGTAAACCTGCTCCTTTCCCCAATAGGTAAAGTGATCGTTTATTGTTTTGGTTAGAAAAACCCGTTTCTGTAACCTGCTACTTTCCCGCAATTGGTAATTGTGATCGTTTATTATTGTCAATTCTAACTTGCATTTTCCCTTACGTATTTCGAAGGTCCTCACCTGACTTCCGGATCCATGATTCCAGGTAACAGAAGTCATCCACATGATCAAGCATACCATCCTTTGAGCTTATGCTCATCCGGTCAGAGCCTTGCTGAGGACTTTCAAAGTTAACTGTGTAAATTTTGGAATTTTTGGATTTAATAAAAATACCAAAACTAGAAGCTGCCTGTTCTAATGAGCTGAGGAGCCGTTGGGCTCCCTCTAGTGATTCTGAGAGTACACTCTATGTCATCGGCAAAGTCTAGATCAGTTAGGTAGTTGGCAATATTTCCTCGACTTCTGGAGCCAGTATTAGGAGTTACCATCACCCCATTATCATTATGATGATCTAAGGACATGCGCTGCGCAGGACATAGTCAACCACAATTATGAACAAGAATGGTGCAACTGTGTCTCCCTGGAGGACTCCCCATAACACTTCAAATGGTTCTGTGTCGCCGTCAACAGTAGACACAAATGTTGTCGAACCATCGTATACTGATCTATTGCTATATATCTAATAACTATAATGAAAGTATGCTGAACATACGTGAGCGAGAGACTGAATCAAAGGCCTTGAATAAGTCAATAAAGATGACAGCCAGTTGCCTGTCTTTCTTTTTTGATAACTCTTCAATTATCCTTCTTTGTGCCAAAATGGGCTCCATGGTCCCACGACCTCTACGGAACCCATTCTGATTTCCACGGAGCAGTCTCTCAATGGGATCCCTGATGCGATTTAATATAATTATATTGTATAGCTTTGCGGCTTTGACGAGCTTTTCAAAGTGGGCCTTCCAACCATTGAGGCGATCGGCTGGTGATTCTGCCTTAACCTTGGTGGTTGGTTGGTTTTCCGCCCAGTAAGCAAGTTGATCGATTTCCAAGCCTGGGATAATTGTCTGCTGTCGTCAGCATCATTTATGGCATCAACCTGTTGGTGTATTAGCTCCAGTAGATTAACAGAGTACTGCCTGTTCAGGGACCTAGGTGCAGTCTTAACTGCATTCTCGGCCGCTGTTTGAGTCGGGACTCTTTCTGCGCCTTATAGAGGTCATTTCGGCACTTCTGAATTTTGTGGTCTGTCCAGGGGGCCTTTTTCCTGTTTCGAGGGTATACAGGAACTGTTTCTGCAGCTGCTAACTTAATTGCTTCTGTGAAGGCAGTTAAGCTTATGTTTGGGCACATTTGCTTTAAATGCTGCAGCCTAGCCCAACCCCGGCTTTCATCCTTCAGTGGTCGATAAATGGGTACCAACGCAACTTGGGAAACAGACAGTTTACAGTGGAAGATCACCTGTGGTGAACAGGCATTCCATGGCTTCACGAGCCTAAAAGATTCTCCCATTCATAAATATAAATTTCATAAATTTCAAAATATATACCATTTCTTATTTACTCAAATTCATACCAATTTCCCGAATATGTTTATTCTGAAAATAAGATTCTAATAATTTCAATTCACTACTTTCATTGAATATTTCTTATAATGAATTCTTACACTATTCTATGGCAACTCTATACTGCCGCCTCATTGAAAATTCACAATTGACATTTCAACATGGCAATGACTGTCAAACCGCAAATGCAATTTGCAGAAATTGTTACTTCCTGGAATTGAATTCATAGAAAAGCTAATAAATGGTTGTGAGTGATTTGAGTTAGTACTTAACACTGTTGCATTAACTATGCTTATGCTTATGTACTGTGTCAAATGTGACAATTGCAGCAGATCGTTATAACACAAGTTAGCTTGAAGCCTAATTGACAACTCGTCAGAAACTTAATTTAAATATCATCACGGGGTTATAAAAATGTTAATAAATGGGTTATTGGCAAACAGCATTGGAGGACATGTTTAAAACAGAGAAGCATTTGAACGCATCTGCTGGATAATTATTAAAAAATCTATTGGGTGATAATAAATTATCAATTAAGGGAAATGAGCTGAGCAGGTTAAAGTTGCACCACGTTATTTTAACCAAAACAATAAACTATGCTTTCCCATATGACTATCCTGGGCTTCCAATTAGGAAGCCCTGGTCGCTCCCTGGATGGGGCAGCACTGTTTGGCACATTTGCTTTCAATGCTGCAACCTAGCCCAACCCTGGCTTTCATGCTTAACTGGTCGATAAATGGGAACCAAGGCAACTTGGTGAACAGGCATTCCTGTAGGAAATAGAGTGGAAAGGTTTACTGTGGAAGATCACCGATGGTGGTGAACAGGCATTCCTTTGGGAGACAAAGTGCAAGGGTTTACTGTGGAAGATCACCCATGGTGGTGAACAGGCATTCCTTTAGGACACAGAGTTGAAGGGTTTGCTGTGGAAGATCACCCATGGTGATGAACAGGTATTCCTTTAGGAAACAGAGTGGAAGGGTTTACTGTGGAAGATCACCCATGGTGGTGAACAGGCATACCTTTAGGACACAGAGTAGAAGGGTTACTCTGGAAGATCACCCATAGTGATGAACAGGTATTCCTTTAGGACACAGAGTTGAAGAGTTTGCTGTGGAAGATCACCCATGGTGATGAACAGGTATTCCTTTAGGAAACAGAGTGGAAGGGTTTACTGTGGAAGATCACCCATGGTTGTGAACAGGCATTCCTTTGGGAGACAAAGTGCAAGGGATTTCTGTGGTCGATCACCCATGGTGGTGAACAGGCATTCCTTTAGGAAACAGAGTGGAAGGGTTTGCTGTGAAAGAGCACCCATGGTGGTGAACAGGCATTCCTTTGGGAGACAAAGTGCAAGGGTTTACTGTGGAAGATGACCCATGGTGGTGAACAGGCATTCATTTAGGACACAGAGTTGAAGGGTTTGCAGTGGAAGATCTCCCATGGTGATGAACATGCATTCCTTTTGCTAATGGAATGGGCGGGTTTACTGTGGAAGATCACCCATAATGGTGAACAGGCATTCCTTTAGGACACAGAGTTGAAGGGTTTGCTGTGGAAGATCACCCATGGTGATGAACAGGTATTCCTTTAGGACACAGAGTGGATGGGTTTACTGGAAGATCACCCAAGGTGGTGAACAGGTGTTCCTTTAGGAAACAGAGTGGATGGGTTTACTGTGGAAGATCACCCATGCTGGTGAACAGGCATTCCTTTAGCTAACGGAATGGAGGGGTTTACTGTAGAAGATCACCCATGGTGGTGAAGAGGCATTCCTTTAGGAAACACAGAGTGGAAGGGTTTACTGTGGAAGATCACTCATGGTGGTGAACAGTCAATCATTGGCCTAACGAGCCTACAAAGATTATCCCATTCATTTATACTGTTTCTAATGAAATGTTTTGATATGACAACAAAACTAACACAAAATTTATACCAATCAAAAAGTTAAACTGTCAGTTATTTGAGTAATACTAAAATCATTGTAGATTTTTATTCAAATAGTGTGCGTGGCCGCCCCATAATAATTGGTGTACGATGATGGAAGGGTTTGGATAATCTATTCCAGATTTTCAGTACAATAGATTGTTTCGTCGTATCCGTTGGTACAATCGACAAATTCATCACAGCCAAAACCGATAACAAAACATTCATCGTCTTCTCCGCATTTTAACGCCCCCGCACGGCATTCAGAGCACTTTAGTTCGTCTTCTTTCCCCCCACAATCGTTGTACCCGTCGCATAGCCAGATCTCCGGTATACATGGGTAACCAAGGGAACTACACGCGACTTCGCTCGCATTGCAGAGATTGTCATTACAGAGCTCCGGGTAAACTTCATCCTCTTCGCCTGGACACGAAGGGTAGCCGTCGCACATGTAGAATCGAGGGATGCACATCTCACTGGGGTTGCAGTCGAATTCCAACGGCGAACATCCGTTGTCCTGGGGGGTCGTAGCGACTAACTCTATGGACAACAAAACCAGCACAGTAGAGACAAACATCCTGATAAATAAAAAAAAAACGTTATAACTACAGACCAGCGAAGCAACGGAATACGATGGAAAAACATCCGAGTTCATTTATGGGTTATTGAGTGATTAATAATTGTTCCATAGAAATTGTATGATACAATAAAATATTCCACTTAGTACAGTAAGAACTAACTACTTAGAGTGTTACAATATTATGTGGTGGTTTCGATCATACTAAATTAAATATATTGAATGTGAGGTTGTCGAAGAACATAGGAAAGAGGGTAAATTCGGACCGCTGGAAAATAAATTGATTCGCAATACGAAATTTATTTATTATTATGTGGTTTCCAATGAGATGATTTGTACTATTAATTATTACGATAATTACCAATAATTAATTACCTTATCATAATGTTGTAGTTTTCTGATATTCTGTGATGTTCTTAATAATTATTGGCTGCGATAAGAAAACCACAGAAACTCAACTTCTAGAAAATTATGTTAATTAATTCAAATTGGTTTATATGAATTCTGAAACACTTTAATATCCAAACATTTTGGAGCTAGTGCACTGACATTAAAGTTATATATATATTTATAAAATACGGTAAAATTAAGTATTAATAGTAAAATAATTAGAGCACAAGGAAGAAAGAGATATTATGATCATAAAATTTTTATCAAATTTGTATTTATTTTAATTTGTAATCCGCTAATAAACAAGTTCAAGTTCAAGTTCAGTTCAAAATAATTTTTTAGTTAGTGTCATAAAATAATAAATTAATTAATACTATACTGATGACGACGCCGAGAGGTCGAGTTTCATTAAAAATAATGCAACGCGTACTACTAATACTACTAGGATCGGCATGCTGCATTGCGGCTGCATTTTTAAGAAAGCTGTGCCGGCTTGTCGACAAAATTGCGCCGCCACAACTCCCTATCACCCATGTCATTTGCTAGATCATCCGCATCTTCATGGCCAGTGTCCTTTAAGATGCGTCTCAAGAAAGTCATGGGCTGCCCACCATGCTTATTCACTCCATGAGGCTGCCAAAGTACAAGATTGTGCACTGGCTGGTCCTCACGGCGAAAGCAATGTCCTGCAAAGCGGAGGCGATTTTGTTCTAGTGTCAAGCTTGGGGGAACCAATGAGACTCCTTCAATGTTGTATAGTGTCTGGTTGGAAATTTGTGCATTATACTTGACACAATGAACCCGGCGTAGCATTCTTGTGAATGTGCCATCCAGAGATTTGGTGTCCTCAGCAGTTAGAGAGCAGCATGGACTCCCATAGAGGAGTACTGGAACTACTGCTGCTCTAAATAATCGGACCTTAAGTTTCCGATTAATTCTCGGTGACATCCAAATCCTGGAAAGCCTATTCAAGGCTGCCCATGCCTTTCCATTACGTATTCGAAGGTCCTCACCTGACTTCCGGATCCATGATCCCAGGTAACAGAAGTCGTCCACATGCTCAAGCATACCATCCTTTGAGCTTATGCTCATCCGATCAGAGACTTGCTGAGGACTTTCAAAGTTAACTGTCAAAATTTTGGTCTTTCTGGAGTTAATAAAAAGAGCAACACTATAAGCAGCCTGTTCTAATTAGCTGAGGAGCCGTTGGGCTCCCTCTAGTGATTCTGAGAGTACTCCTAAGTCATCAGCAAAGTCTAGATCAGTTAGGTACTTGGCAGGATTTCCTCGACTTCTGGAGCCAGTAGGTGGAGTTATCATCACCCCATCATCATTATGATGATCTAAGGACATGCGTAGAACAGATTCAACCACAATTATGAACAAGAATGGTGCAAGTGTGTCTCCCTGGAGGACGCCCCATAACACTTCAAATGGTTCTGTGTCACCGTCAACAGTAGACACAAATGTTGGCGAACCATCGTATACTGATATCATTGCTGCAATAATTTCATCAGGAATCCCATATCATGAAAGTATGATGAACATACGTGAGCGAGAGACTGAATCAAAGGCCTTGAAGAAGTCAACAAAGATAACAGCCAGATGCCTGTCTTTCTTTTTTGATAACTCTTCAATTATCCTTCTAAGTGCCAAAATGGGCAGCATGGTCCCAAGACCTTTACGGAACCCATTCTGATTTCCACGGAGCACTCTCTCAATGGGATCCCTGATGCGATTTAATAGAATTCTATTGTATAGCTTTGCAGCTTTCAAGATCAATGAGATTCCCCGAAAAGAACCATAGAATCAGGGGGAACACCATCTACTCCACTGGCACGATTGGTCTTAATGCTCTTTGCAGCAGCCTTCACTTCTGCAAAGGAGATATCGCCAATGGGAATATCTGGGAGTACAGACTCAGACACTTTTACTTCTATAAAGTTATCAGGCAATACCCTGTCATTATTGAGGAGCTTTTCAAAGTGAGCCTTCCAACCATTGAGGCGATCGGCTGGTGATTCAGCCTTAACCTTGGTGGTTGGTTGGCTTTTCCGCCCAGTAAGCAAGTTGATCGATTTCCATGCCTGGGTTGATTGCCTGCTGTCGTCAGCATCATTGATGGCATCAACCTGTTGGTTTATTAGCTGCTGTAGATTAACAGAGTACTGCCTGTTCAGGGACCTAGATGCAGCCGGAAGAAAGAGATATTATGATCATAATAATATCATTTGTTAGTTAGTGACATAAAATAATAAATAAATTAATACTATACTGATGACGGCGCCGAGAGGTCGAGATTCATTAAAAATAATGCAATGCGTAGTTTTGAATGAAACTGTGGAATGTAATTGCATTGTAGTTGTCATAATGGGTGGCTTCCGTTGCAGGGCAATAACATAAACGGCAGATACATGAATCTTCGGCACTGGTATGGCTTGGATTACCATTTTTGACCCATTTTGATTAATAAATTAGATACTTCCACGGCATTTTTGATTGTTTTTGATAGCTAGTGTTTTTTAAAGGTAGCTAGTGTATTTAAAAATACCAAAAAAAATATTTTTTTTCTGCCTTTATTTAAATCTATAGACACCATTTTTCAATAAATTCTAGAATATATTTTTTATCATATTATTGTTAGAAAAGTACACATTTGAAATTAGTTTTGCTTGCTTGTTAAAAAAATGAATGCTAGTGGAGATGAGCGTCATGTTCTAAAACGCCCGGACCAGAGTGATCCCAATATTGCAGAAATTTCTGGACTTCTTGCTACTGAGGATAGTGCCATAAACTTTGCACAACGTCATGGTATCTCCCTAAATATAATTTTTTCACATTATTTATATAATTTAAAAAAATACACTAATAAAAAAAACACTAGCTACCATAAAAAACATATCTACTAATGTTCTAGAATACATACCAATAACAAAAATCAAAATATTACCGTATTTTAAAATTTTTAATTTTTTTCACATTTTTTAAATTTAAAAAAATACTAGCTTATAAAAAAAAAACACTAGCTACCACAAAAAGCATATCGACTAATGTTCTAGAGTACATACTAATAACAAAAATAAAAAATATTACCGTGTTTTTAAAATTTGAAAAATGGTCACCCAAGCTATACCAGTGCCGAATCTTCTGGGGACCAGCAGTTCTCTGATGCGCACAATTATTTGTTATCGCAGCCGTTTACGATGAGATGGGCTAATGAGCGACGCCTGAAACCTGTAAGACCCGATAAATTGATGTCTGAGCTGTCTGAATTTTCAATGTATTCTAGAATTGGGGTGGTGTGGGCGTATTTTGAAATACCGCACCACATTTTCCAGTAAAAAGCGCGCACTTTACGGATGTGTTCTAACGAGGAGATATCTTAATTCCATATATCGCATCCATAGGTGATTGTTGGTAGGACTATGGATTGGAATAATTTCTTGGCCGTTTCCATGGATACAATGGACAGGTTTACTTTGGTGACTTTACTTTACAGGCAATACCTTTCTTACGTCGGTGTGAGTAATATTTTTCGGCGCCATTCTTGGTAGAGAGTACCACTCCTATCCTAAAGTGACCTAAAATTCGATGCGCTGCCCGTTATAGGTGAGAATATCGGATCTTGCGAGATGACCACCCCTTCGGAATATCGGATCTTGCGTTCGTCAATTGTCAACGTATTTTCAATTTTTATTTATTTATTTATTATTTTACTTAGCCGGATTTTAATTTTTATTAAGTTGCTAATCTCAGCTAACAAGTGATATACGGTTTAAAGTTTTATTTATTTTTACTGGAAATATTCAATTTTTAGCTACCGGGGGGGGGGGGGGGGGGGAATTTTATCATACTTTTTAAAGTAATTGTAAAGTATTATTTCTGTAATTATAAAGTTTTATGTAATCTGTGTTTGTGATTAACGGTAATTTTCCTATTTACATTCCTCCATATGTACAGGAAATTAAACGAATTATTCATTCATTCATTCATTCAGTCCGCGTACATCCAGACAAGGCATGCCGTCGTTGTTGTGATGATGGTTGCTGGGATATCGTAAACGAAAAGTGAAAACAACAGCGGTGAAAGTTTATCTCCCTGAACTACCCCGAACGTTTGCGCAATAGGATCTAATATGTAGTTGCCGAAGCATATACTGACGAAATTAATCGCCAGGATTGACCACAGTATTCCTATGAACTTCTTACTAACTCCGCAGGACTTTGACCTGTATTGTGCTGCCATAATTCATCCGGGCAGGAAGACTTAACCCTAAATTTAGTCGCAGAGCAATACCGGACCGGAGGAATGTTACATTCCACCATTCGGACCCCTGGAAAATAAATTGATTCACAATACGAAATTTATTTAATATTATGTGGTTTCCAATGAGATGATTTGTGCTATTAATTATTACGATAATTACCAATAATTAATTACCTTATCATAATGTTGTAGTTTTCTGATATTCTGTGATGTTCTTAATAATTATTGGCTGCGATAAGAAAACCACAGAAACTCAACTTCTAGAAAAATGTATTGATTAATTTAAATTGGTTTATATGCATAGTCGTAGTGGCTGCACCACTGAAAAAAGTACTCCACAGACGCCCAGCAAGAATGGTCGACGGTGTTGACAAATGTTCCACTGTAATTGTGGAGCTCTCCTCTCTCGAGATCAAGTCCACAATTCTCCGGAAAAAGTTAACACTGAAAGACTTGGCTTCTGGCATATATATCTCTCAGGACCTCACCCCCCTTCAATCAGAGCAAGCCTATCTACGGCGGAAATCGATCCGTGAGAATAGGAGACAAAGTACTTCCAACGAACCCCGGCGTTCTACCACCCGCCCAGCACAGAATGACACTGACACAGCTTTTGCTTCTGGTACAAATTCTGTATCGGTGCAGGGAAACCAGTAAAGGGAGGTCATCGCCAACCAGCTAACATAACACATGATCAATATTTGAACTGCTGTTGCTTAAATGCCCAGTCTACTAAGAATAAACTGCCTGATCTCGACGAATTCCTTAGTTCGCGCAGTATTGACGTCCTCGCGGTTACGGAAACCTGGTTAACTGATGCCGTAAACGACTCTGAGATTCAGAGTGATCCAAAGTATAAGGTAATCAGAAACGATCGTTCCTCTAAAATCGGCGGCGGTGTTCTTCTGTTGATTAGCGACAAACTGAAATACGCGCGTGTCGAACTCCTAGATCCCGAATCAGAAATAGAATTTGTTGCTGTTGACATCCCCGGTGTCAACAAATCCCGGTTTATCTGTGCATATCGACCGCCATCACGACAACACAATTCTGCGTATGAAAGTAAACTTTGCGACACCCTCCAAACCCTTTGTGACGTCCCCTACCCATGCATTGTAACTGGAGACTTCAATCTCCCGAGTTGGAACTGGAAAGACCTCAGTCACCCAGATTCAGATCTCTACAATGGATTCGAGACTTTCATCCTTGAAGCGAGTTTAAACCAGGTCCAGTTTGAACCAACCAGAGGTGCAAATGTTCTCGACTTAGTGTTTACATCCGATGAAGAGTTTGTATCAAATGTCACAGTAGATTTACCCTTCTCTACCAGCGATCATTCCATTGTTCTTTTCAATATCATTGACCCAAATTGTAGTTCTGGAAACATGGATGACCCACCAGGATTCTACGACTTTAGCAATGGCGACTACATAGGTTTTAATGATTATCTAAGGGAAATAGATTGGAGAGCTATTTATGGTCCATGCATTTCGGTCAACGATTTTTATAATTGTTTTAGCAAACAGCTAAAGGATGGCATCGATCGGTTTATTCCTTTCAAGGTTTTTACTCGCAAAAGAAAGAAAACGTATCCAAGTTATGTCAGAAAGCTCCAGAAAACAAAACTGCTACTTTGGCGGCGGCGCAGTAATCCCGGTGGCCTGGAAGCCTACAGACGATCGGCGAAACAGGCGTCTCAGTCAGTGTACCGGGCAACGTGCGAGAAAGAATCGAAACTCTTAAACTCTGGCGACTCGAACGCGATCTTCAAATATATTAACTCAAAACGGAAGAAAGCCTCTGGGATCGGCCCTTTGAAGTATCAAGGAGATACGATAGTCGATAATGAAACAAAAGCCGAGATTTTCGCCAAAGTTCTTTCGGAAAACTTCTCGGAAGACAACGGCACAATCCCGACGTTCCTTCGCCAAGTTCCAGACAACATCGGACTGTCATCGGTCGATCTGAGCCCCATTAGGGTTCTAACTATATTACGCCAACTGCAGTCGAAGAAAAGTAGATCACCGGATGGTCTGCCGTCCATTATCTTTGTTAAATTGGCGTGCGCCCTCGCCTCGCCTCTGTCTGTGATATTTAACGTCTCTCTTTCAACCCACACCCTACCGGACATCTGGTTGACCGCAGACATTATTCCACTGTTCAAGAAGGGGAACCCTGCAGACCCGTACAATTATAGACCCATCAGTCTCACCTGTATATCTTGTAAAATTATGGAACAGTGCATAAAAAATGCTATTATTAATTATTTGTCAAGCCATGGAATTATTTCCACGGCACAGCATGGTTTCCTTCAGCGTAAATCAACCTGTACTCAGTTATTGGACTGCATTACAGATTGGTACAAATTAGTTGACCGTAAATATAATATTGATATTATTTATATTGATTATGCCAAAGCGTTCGATTCGGTAGTCACTTCGAAATTGTTTGTTAAATTAGAAAGTTACGGCTTTACAGGTGATTTATTGTTATGGCTTAAAGCGTTTTTAACAAATAGAAAGCATCGTATTTTAATCGGTAACACTTTTTCAGATTATTGTGCTGTTTTATCAGGTACAGTCCAGGGGAGTGTTTTAGGTCCTGTTCTTTTTTTACTATTTATAAACGACTTACCTGAATTGCTTTCACCTATTGATTGATGTTAAACTTTTTGCTGATGATGTTAAACTCTACGCACCCACCACCGAATGTGACTCTTTAGCCAACGCCCTCAAATTGTTAGAGACATGGGCAAATGAGTGGCAGCTAGACGTTGCAGCTCATAAATGCACTGTTATACATGTTGGCGCATCGAACAGTAATTTTAATTATATTTTAAACGGTAATGTAATTAAGTGCGAAGATTTCTGCAAAGACCTTGGTATTATTGTTAGTGCTGATTTGAAGTTTAATAATTATTGTAAGCAGCAAGTTGCTAAAGCTTATAGGATAATAAATATGATATTTCGTAACATTAAATCGTGTAATAATAAATCGGCACTTTTAACAGCCTACAAGTCTATTGTTAGACCGGTTTTAGAGTACTGTACCCCTGTTTGGTCGCCCTTCACTAAGTATGGTATAAATTTAGTCGAACGAGTTCAACACTATTTTACACGCAGATTGTATCGTCGGTGCAAATTAACTTATGTTTCATATTGTGACCGTCTAACCTGCCTGTCTCTACAACCCTTGGAGGTTAGGATAATTATTTTCGACTTGAAAATGGTGTACCGTATTTGTCACGGCCTTGTTGACCTTACGTTTAGTAACTACTTTTCACGTGCGCTAGTAAGAGGGCTACGTGGACACAGCTATAAACTTCATATTCCGTATTGCAGACTACAACTTTGTAAGAACTCTTTTAACTACCGCACTGTTCCATTCTGGAATTCTTTATCGCAAGATATTGTTGATGCTAAAAACCTACGAATTTTTTCTCGTAAATTATTAACGTTCGATTTCAAGTCACACTGTTCGGTCGACCATTGGTGCAAATAGCCGTTTAACTTTTTACTTATTTATATTATTTTTTAAACTATTTTTTTTTAAGGTTTTGTATCCGTTGTGTGATTGTGTTTGTTATTTTTATTTCATTCCTACCTATTTTATTAAGTAATAACCAATGAAATTATTTTTATCACAATATTTATCACTATACTATACTGTATGTACACATATATTTACACTTAATTTCTCTTCTTTTAAATCATCTAAATCGCCCCTTTAAGTGCCTCGAGCCTGGGCGGCGATCTCCCTCGAAAAATTGTCGATTACCTATATTTAGTATTTCTTAATTCTACTGTATTGGTTATACTATATATATTTTAATGTATGTTATCGTGTATTAAATAAATAAATAAATATGCATGTATCAAGGCGTTCTTGAATAACTTTAATTAATTAGTTTTAAAATTAGTTCTATAACGCCTTGATAGGTTATAAAGGATATTTGCAGCAGGCCCAAACGAGATAGGGTACCGGTACACGAAAGAGGCCAAATATTTCACCACTTTTTATCTCTATATTAAATTCTAAATTTTGTTTGTTTCGAACAGGGTTGAAATCTGTCAACCTATATTAATATCAATTGTACTTAAACTAAAGTGTAACTCGATAAATGCTGAAGATTTGTTGTGCTTGGAAAGAAATAATTTCTACATAATTTCTTCTCCATGCTTGCTTACTGTTTGATACGCAATATACAAGATTGTGAAACTGTATAACAACATTTTTTCTAAATTCCTGATATTATTAACTGAATTTTAATGATAAAATAAAAAACTTAAATATTTTGGCCAGTTTAAGATACTGTAATTTCGGCAATATTGTTTTAACAATATTGTTTTTAAGACCTGCTCTAAAATAATTAAAATTTAATTTCATAAATTCATCAAATAAATTTTTTTTTAAACTATATTTAATATGCAGACATTGATTTACACACAAAAAACGGTCTACATCTTATAACACACCCAAGGTTGTTTCTGCAGAACAAAATGAAAGTCTAGCGAGTTATATTAAGAGCGAGACAATGATTCGCTCATGTTAAACTCACATATGTTATTACGCAATAACAAATATGGAGTCTTACAGGGTGTATTGCTTGTATTACAAATGGTAACTCAACACGCAAATGGCATGTTCTCAACACATTCTGTGTAGGGAACATGATTGTCACAGCATCTTATGATACTGTTTCAATCATATTATGTTGACACAGAATCTTTTAAATTGAGTTACAGTTGACAGCAACAATATGCATATGGAATTATACAGTTGATAGCTACGGGGTTATACAAATTTGTGAGTCATTTCACACCAACTGACTGACAAATTTTCTAAACGTAAGGTCTACTATTCTTATGACTCATGCATCAGCCTCAAGTTGCCAACATACCCAATTCCGGAGTCTGTCCCATTCCGCTGCCCACTTGTTAAACTTGGGCGACTAACAATTGTTATTAAAGAGGGATGATATAGTGTAGATAAAGTCAGTCAATTGAACTGACAATGCAGTAAAGGATGCTTACAAGGTAGAAGTTCAATACCGCGTTGAGGTACATCAGTGAATGGATGACTACCAGTCTACTGATTCAATATAACAGAATATAATAAAAGCCCACAAGGAATCAGCCAAGAGGAATATTCCCCAGAAACCCAAACAAAAACGGTATGTGCCATGGTAAGACTCTGAGGTTCCTTGTAAAAGAGAAGATCTTACCCTACAAAGTAAAAACCGAAGAACCAACAAACGAAAACATTAACAAGGTTGAGAAAGCTAAAGATGATCTTAAATTGGCGTACAACATCGACATCTGCCAGGAGAAGTACAGAAGGACAAGATTGAAGAAATTACAACTGCTCACATACAGCAATAATCAACTGGCAAACTGTAAATGAGGTATCTGGTTGGAAAATTTGTGCTTAAGGGGCGCCTCAAAGCTGACATGCTTGGGCAGCCACCAAACGTCGAGGTCAGCCCTACAACGAAAATATATGACAAGACACTGCCTATAGAAACAGGGGACTTCTCACCTGCCGGATAAGAAATATGTACTATGGATAAGAAATGGTGTCTTCAAAAATACATTTCCAGTCCAGAGCGAACAAGATATACTCGGAGTTATTGCTGAATCTGATAATGAACAGAAATATTTAGTACTGTGTTGCTATGCGCCTGAAGCTTCCCGTAACATCTCAAGTGATGATAGATTCTTGTCTCGTCTGAGTAACTTTGTTCGGATACACGAGAATGCTACTCCAATCATATTAGGAGACTTCAATTCAGATCTCGGCATGCTCCATGGCCCCCGTGCATCTAGAACCAAACCTACACCACAAGGATCCAGATTATCCAACTTACTCCTAAATCACGACCTATTTGCAGTCGATACATTCCCACCTTTCACTGGTCCCTGCATCACATTTCGGGGGCACGGGAACTCGTACATTGACCATATAGTTACCTCAGAACTTGGAAGGAGTATTCTGAAAAGGGGAACAGTGTACACGGAAAGCTCCAATATGCACTCCGATCACGTGCCTATAACAGCCGAATTTACGCTTCAAGGGTCTGACTCTGCCTTCAAAAGTAAAACAAAGCAGATTCCAGCACCAATCAAGATAGCCTGGAACAAAGTAATGCCTGCACAACAGGAATTGTATCAATCAGATGTTGCAAAACAACTAATGGACTTGGGTAATGCATTCAACATTTTGAATATTAACTGGACAGTTTCTACTTTAACTGAGTATGTTGAACGAATTCAAATGGTAATTAACAATTGTGCCGCTCTCCACCTGCCCCCATTAAAGGTCAGACGCGAGACCAAGAATCTAAGAATTAGATCGGCTGAACTACACGAAAGATCTAAAACTTGCAAACAGCTTCATAATCTGTGGTTGAAAAACAACAAAAGTAATTCCTGCATATACGGGCAAGCATATAAAGAATCACGGCGATCTATCCGCAGGATGAGGAACTGGTTGGCTAAATCAATTGTTGCCAGTAACATAAGAAAGAAGGCCAGCTATATGCACACAAACCCAAGGAAGTTTTGGTCCACCTTCAATGCAAAGGGCTCTAGTATCCCTCCACCAGCAGCTCAAATCGCAATTGAATCCGATCTGGTCTCAAACAATATTCAAGATGCCTCCTTTGATGAGTCCATTAATCAGATCGTGAATGACCTCAGAGTTTTACAGAACAATGCAACCCTTCCTATTATTTCACCAGAAACAATCAGAAAAGCAATTTCTAGTTTAGGTAAAGGCAAATCTCCAGACGCATACTTGCTTGTAGTGGAACACTTTTTACTTCTAGACTGCGATCTGATCTGTCGAACTATGGCTGATGTCATTAATATGTGTTTCAAATTAGGTGAAGTTCCCCCTTGTTTCGGTAAAACTATTGTAACAAGTTTGTACAAGGGCAAAGAAAGGGATCCACTGCTAAGCAAATCTTATCGTCCTATCTCCTCTGTTAGTATTTTCGGTAAGATCTTTGAATCTGTATTACTCCACGAATTCATCCAAATTGCTGAACATATCCCTAGCTCACAGTTTGCATACCGTCGAAAAATCGGGACAGATGTTATAATCAGTGGTGTTCTAGACTTCCTCGAAGCACAACGGAAAAAGGGAACCAGTGTCTTCAAATGTCAACTAGATATGTCGGGGGCTTTTAACAATGTAGAACTTAGTATTCTCTTTAGAAGGTTAATGAATTATATCAACCCTCACATATGCTTAGCTTTGTTGTCTTATTATATGCAAACTGTCGCTCATCTGAAATTTGATGGTCTCATTAACGACCAGGGAATCAAGCTCATTAGAGGATTAAAACAAGGATCTTTGCTATCTCCGATGTTGTTCAATTTCTACACTAAGGACGTGTTGGAGAAACTGAAAGAATCTGGTTTTGGAGAAAATCTTACCAATCTGTGGTTGGGAATTGTTGCATACGCAGATGACCTTCTAATCTGTGCAAGATCTGTATCTGACCTTGAGGTCATTACAGGTATAGTTATCGACAAACTGCAAGAATCAAATCTGGAAGTGGTGGACAGCAAAACTCGATGGAACTACCACCTTGGAAGCGGCTGTTCAAAATTCGCAGTTCCTACTTTTCTGAATATCGGGGGCACATTGATCCCGCCTCACCCGAAACTGAACTTCCTTGGCTTCACATTACCAACTGGTCATGGCAACCACCTTCAGGAGTGTATCCAGTGTGTTTATCGTGCTTCCGATATTTTTCATCGCCGCAGCTGGACTACTCGTCATTTGGACTGTGATACCGTCGGATTTCTTTGGCGCATGATAGGAGTACCATCCATCACCCACTCAGTTCGGTTCTTGGCGGGATCACTTAGTAAAGTCGAAACCCGCAAATTAGAGATTGAGTATCAGAAGGCCCTTCGGGGTCTCTTACTGGTCGGCCCCTACGTTAACAACCAGATCATTTACAATCTACTTGGATGCCGCCCAAGCTCGCTCTTATCAAATCAGCCTCGCAGTTCAATAGCTGCTCGAACACAAACTATGTTGGCTTGACTTCTGCATACGCGAAATGCAGAAGCAATTACCCAATGCCCAGTCTGCACAGTCTACTCACCTATACCTACTGTAAACGTTCCCTCTTTAACCGTGCTAAGACTGAACCACTAACAATCAGTGAAACTGTTGGGATGAACTTCATTAAAAACTGCTACAGCAACAGTAACTGCGGAAGTTTCATATCTAAGCACAAACGTATCCTGTCTTATTTTAATGTCGTTTGAACATCTGTCCGATGCCTGTTTGCGTGTTGTGCTGCAAATATATTTTATTGATTCAATTATCCCGAGACCGTCAATGATTATTACGGACCATATTATTGTTCAATTTTATTTGATTAAACACAATGAACTAACTAACTAACTTTGATACCTTAACATTGCAGAATAGATCATATTATGGTGCATTTTAATTTATATAAATTTTTACTATAGTGCTGTGCTGTGCACATTTTATTTAATGGGCTACTTTCTGTGTAGATAATCTCTGTAGATATACTTTCTGTGTCGATATCTGTCATATGTGTTTGCGCCATATTTTTAAACTTTTATGGTCGGCAAGTCCGAATTTAAATAAATAAATAATAAAAAGGATGCTTACAAGGTAGAAGTTCAATACCGCGTTGAGGTACATCAGTGAATGGATGACTACCAGTCTACTGATTCAATATAACAGAATATAATAAAAGCCCAGAAGGAATCAGCCAAGAGGAATATTCCCCAGAAACCCAAACAAAAACGGTATGTGCCATGGTAAGACTCTGAGGTTCCTTGTAAAAGAGAAGATCTTACCCTACAAAGTAAAAACCGAAGAACCAACAACCGAAAACATTAACAAGGTTGAGAAAGCTAAAGATGATCTTAAATTGGCGTACAACATCGACATCTGCCAGGAGAAGTACAGAAGGACAAGATTGAAGTAATTACAACTGCTCACATACAGCAATAATCAACTGGCAAACTGTAAATGAGGTATCTGGTTGGAAAATTTGTGCTTAAGGGGCGCCTCAAAGCTGATAGTCCTGAAGAACGTGTTGGGAAATGGAAAGATCACTTCAGCAACATGCTTGGGCAGCCACCAAACGTCGAGGTCAGCCCTACAAGGAAAATATATTACAAGACACTGCCTATAGAAACAGGGGACTTCTCACCTGCCGAACTCCAAAAATTATAAGCAAGTCCAAATCATAAAGCGAGTGGATTAGATGAAATCCCATGGAAAACAGGAATGCTAAACAGACCATTACTAGCTGCAGGCGGCCCTTCGGGCCGCCTACAGCTAGTAGCATGTGATCACACTAAAAATAATAAGTGACATTTAATATTTGGAATTTATGTCATTTTACATTTAATTATACAGAAACTAATTTAATTTGCGCAGTTTCTATCACTTATAATATATATACTATTATTTCGTAATTTTACTATTTTGGAATAAAACTACATACATACTTATTGCAAAGTACTTTACAGTGTTCTGATCCTCGTGGCTTTATTTTCACTCACTCACTCACTAACGTTCGTTCGTATAACAATAACATTTTGCCAATGTTTACACTACAACTGTTTTAATACTGCAATATCAAATTTGTTATTAAATTTTAATAATTTTAACTGAATTATAATATAATACATTATAAATAAAACTGATTACTTTGATAAACCAGAGCTACGGCACTATGGCGACACTAGCGCATTACTTTATATGTAAAGGAGAAGACTACAACAAGGAGTAAAATGTCACATTCCCAATCGACTACCTCTACTTGCAAGGCTGCCGGTGCTGATTCTGAAAAATTAAGACGGCAAAGCACTGCTGGATGCACTAATAACCCGAGACGAAGCAGCAACAAATCCCTGGTGAATCCACCGGCGGTGGCAGTTCCACCACAAAGCGGATTGCGCAACGACGGACTTACTGAAATCGAAGTTGTCTGCTCCGGCACATCATGCAGTGATCTGCATCGCTAAACGAGGCACAGATTTCGGCCTTGTTGATTTCTACTGTGGACAATGTGTTGGTCAACATCTAACAAAGGTTGCCAAGGATTTTGAAAAAGCTAGAATTGCGACTAGATGATAAATTACTTCAATTCGAACAAGAAGTTGAGCACCTTTGTATGCAATCGAATAGACAGGAGCAAGTAATTGGAGATAGTAATCAAAAGGCTCATACGAGGATAAATGAGTTGCGAGATGTTATTGGAAGTAAAGCAGAGGAAAGTCAAAAGAAGATAGATGATCTTGAAACTAAAGTAATGAATGTTAAGGACTGCACCAACAAGGATAATGTCAGTAGTCAACCGGAAGAAGTCAATGGTGGCCAATGGACCAAGGTATCATATTCTTCGAAGGTAAAAACACCTCGAAATAGTAACGGTACGAATACGAAGCAGAGGAAAGTCAAAAGAAGATAGATGATCTTGAAACTAAAGTAATGAATGTTAAGGACTGCACCAACAAGGATAATGTCAGTAGTCAACCGGAAGAAGTCAATGGTGGCCAATGGACCAAGGTATCATATTCTTCGAAGGTAAAAACACCTCGAAATAGTAACGGTACGAATATCGCCGTTCTCTCAAAACAAATAAAATAAGAGGAGGAGGAACATAACAAACGCAAAACGAATGTTGTCGTTAAGGGATTGAGAGGTCACGATGACAAGGCATGTGACGGAATCCTAAGATCCCGACCGGGTTAGATTTGTACGCGTCACCGTTCTGCTGGGCAGTTGTACTGGGTTTGGCCGAAGGCCGTCGGGGAAAAACAATAGAGATTCTGATCCTCAATGTTTATACTCCAAGCGATAATAGCACAATCGGTAAATCAGTGATATCACGGTAAATCGGTAACAGCAGAAAATACACAGTAATATATGATGTTAGTGGCGGTGACGGTCATAAACTATGACTGGTCTGCAACTGAGTAACTAATGAAATGACCGGTAAATCAGTAATGCAGGATAATATATGACTAACACACACGGATATTGATTTCACCTCTTACTGTACTTGGCCCTCTATCTCTAATCACGTGCTTCCCTCT
>JAUCBJ010006060.1:0-12250 GCA_032718475.1 Nemertoderma westbladi | reverse complement strand
ACCGTTTATTGCTAACTCGTTAAAGTGTGTTAATAATAATAATAATAATAAAGGGATTTACAGCTCCACGGTCGAGCCGGGTGCTGAAGGGTGTGAACCCTAGATTAAGAGACAGTAGCACGAATAAATAACGAAAAATGTGCACGAGAAATATAGTAATACAATACACCTCAGCTCAGCTAGGCTCAGCATAGCTCAGTAGTGGCTATATATGTTAATACAGAGGCCGCAGGAACATGCCAGGTGCCATGTGCACAGGTTATCATCATTATACCTGTGCACGAAATGCTCCCAGTAGATCGCTGCGAGCCGCTGCTTGACACCTGCTGATAGATATAGATCCGCGGATGGTGAAAGTCTGTTGGCCAGCCACTGCGAGCGGAACCAGAAGTTCCGGCGCGAGCTAGCCTTGGTTATCCGCGGGAGGTCGAAAAGTCTGTTGGATCTGGTTGGGCGGTTAGCAGGTGGCATATGAAACTTGACGAATGGACGCCATTCAAAATCGAACCGATTATTGATGATGGCAGCAAGCAGGAGGAGATCGTGCAGTTCCAGGTAAAGGTTGAGGGGAAGAAGTTTAAGTTGGAGGAGTCTGTCTTTATAGGGGTGGTCAGACGACGTCACCCAGCGCGTGGCCCGGTGCTGTAGCTGCTCGATGAGTTTCATGTCGCCGCGGTTGGCAAACCAGCACTGGGACGCGTAGGCGGCAATCGGTACCACGAGGCCTTTGTAGGCGGCGAGGCGAGCGGACTCCGGCAGAAGCGGCGACGTGCAGCGCTTCAGCTGGAACAAGGCCCGCGTCGCCTTGGCAACCCGCTCGGAGATGTGCGCCGACCAGGAGAGGTCGGTCGACACAATTAGTCCGAGGTCCTTCTCGGAGGTGGCTTGGGCGATTGTGAACCCAGAGACGGTTCGGTCGGGCGGGCTGCCGTGGAAGACGAGATGGCGGCACTTGTCCTTGGAGAAGGACATGGCCCAGTCGGAGAGACGGTCGAGGTCCGCTTGGAGAGCAGTTTGGTCGGAAACCATTGAAAGGGCCTTCATATCGTCAGCGAAGAGAAAAGGGATTGAGTGTACGATGCATGTTGGAGTGTCGTTGTGGTTGAGGAAGATGAGGACGGCGAGCAGGGCACCCTGAGGAACGCCACTGCCGACCAGAAGCGGACTAGAGGTGGAGTTTCCGATCCTCGTCATCTGTTGGCGATTCGAAAGGTAGGACTTAATAATTAGGAGCATATTTCCTCTAACACCAATGTCCGACAGTTTTTGAAGTGTGATGTTATGATCCACTTTATCGAAAGCCTTAGAAAAATCTAAATAGATTGTCTCAATGGTTTCTAAGTTGCTTTCTGTACCTTTGTAGACTGCATCTAAGAATTGGAGCAGTTGTACAGTAGTAGATTTTCGTTGGAGAAAACCGTACTGGGAGCAGTGCAGGCGAGGGGCTAGATGCCGGTAAAGTGGACGAAACACGAGGGATTCGAAGACCTTGGAGATAATGCAGAGGAGGGACACTGGTCTGTGGTTGTCTGTGTACATTTTACTTAGTTTTTTATGGAGGGGAGAGAGTAGAGCGCACTTCCAAAAGTCCGGGAATGTGTTTGTGGCTTTTAGGATGCTGAAAAGAACGTTCAAGGATGGGGCGATGTCGGGCCCGAGAGACTTGAGGAAAGCTGGTGGAATATCGTCGAGTCCGCGAGATTTGTTGGTCTTTAATTTCGCGAGAACCTCAGAGATGGACTCACAGGAGACATTGTAGTCGTCTACGCAACCGGGGAAGCTTGAGTGGTCGAGGTGTGTGGGTTCGCTTGGTGGGTTGAAGACGGACTGGAAGTACCTGTTAAACAGGTCCGCCTTTTCGGGTTCGGTGGAAGCAGTTTCGTTGCCCCATTTAACAATTGGCGGGATGTTGTTGGTTTTTCTTATTGATTTCAAATACTTGAAAATCATATCGAAGCGAGAGTTTTCGAAGGTTAATTTTTCATATTCAGACTGCTCCTGGTGTAGTTGGAGGTTGAGATCAGATTCTTTGGCAGTTATTTTAGCGGATAGTGTAGGATTGGGAGAGACCCGTTTGGCGAGTTTATTGCGCAGTATGTTTAATCTCTTTTGCAGGTTAGACAATGATGAGGAAGCCCATGGGGGGAGGGTTTGACGATGCTTGGTTCGTCTCGGTACGAACCGAGATATCAACCCTGCAACCCACGAGTACCATTCATTGAGAACAGCGTTGGGAGCCGAATCTCGAGGAGAAAAAGGTGAGTCCTTAATTTCCTTACGCATGCCCTTGTAGTCGGCGCGGCAGAAGGAATATACTATCTTCTTTGACGGGACTTTGGAATCTGGGATTTGTGATTCAAATACTAGCCGAACTGGCTTGTGGTCGGAGAGACAGCGGCCATCGAGAGAGAACAAAGAGTTGAAAACAGGATCGGGTTCGACGCTGACCGTGGACTCGCAGTCGGTGAGGGCGATGTCCAGGGTGGAGGTGCGGGTGGTGAGGAAATCAACTAGTTGCTTCAGGTTTATGGTGTCCAAAGCAAGAAGAATGTTGTTCTCATAGATGTTGGAAGAAAACATAGTGGGCCAGTTAGCTAGCGGCAGGTTTAGGTCGCCAACAAGGTAGCACCTGCAACATGCAAAATTGAGTTTGTGTTGCGGAATGATGCTGATTAACTGATCGAAGAGGCTGGTGGGCCAGCGATAGGGGCTGACTTCGGGGGGGTTGTATATGTTTATTAGCATTAATTTGGAGTTCCCTGTGCCAATTATAGTTACTATAGCTGAGGTAGTTAGGCTGGCTGGAACTTTTACTTCAATATAGGGGATATTCGACCGAATACCAATGAGGCAGCCGCCGTGTGCCGAAGAGCCTGAGGACTTGGGGGGACGTTCCGCCCGGATGATGTTGTAGCCGGGTAAATGGAGACCACCGTCCGGGACGTTGCTCGTTAGCCACGTCTTGGTAATGCAGAGTATGTCGTAGCTAGACGCAGCGATGGCGTTGGCGAAACAGATCCGGCGCTTACGATCAAGAATGCTCCGTACATTAAATATAAGGACTGAGCATAACGAATGTGGAGAAGCGGACTGCGGCAGGCACTGGGCGACAGCAGGTAGTCATTCTACCCGCTCAGTGTCCGAGGCGATGGAGTCGGTGACTGGTGTAGCTGGCGGCGGAGGCGTTTGCGGTCGTCTCTGCTGGAAACGATCGGTTGGCCTCGGTCGAAGGACGAACTTAGCGCGCTGTTCAATGGATGGTCGGTAATTCCGAATTGTAATCCCTTGTCCCCAAAGGGAAGGGTCCATCACCTGATCCCGGGATGACTGCAAACACGTGATCAGGAAAGACGCATAGGGCGAGTTTTCACCACGTTGAGGTAGGCAAGACACGTCCCTGAATTCGATGTTCTCCGCCTGGAGAAACGATTTAACCTTCTCCACGGAGTCCTTTGGGTCGACCCGGCCTATATGAATAAATGCCAGACGGGGCGGAGAGGGAGCGGCGGCAATTGTGGCGTTCACTCGGGAACCCCTGGCTGCCACGCGACGGGGGTGGCGGCAGGAGACGGGTGGAGGGCCGGGAGGCGGTGCACTAACCGTGGGAGCAGCCAGACTGGGTGCTGCCGAGCGGGTAACCCAAAGGGCCGGTGATACGTTGCGGGGTGACCGAACGGCGTCGGCGAATGTTGGAGGCCGGCTGGGTCCCAGTCTCGTGGTGCGGGGCGGCGACTGGGCAGGTTGCGTCGGGGGAGGTCGGTACAATTGCCCACGAATGCCTCCAGAGCGAGGCCTCGTGATCTCGATGAGGCAGGTGTCTACGGCCTTCTTGAGGGGTTCCACCTCCTTGGCGACGGCCTTGGAGATTGCGGAGAGGGACGGGAGGGGGGTGGCGTTGGAGAGGCGAGAGACGGCCTCTTTTAGCAATTGTTGCAGCTCTGGCTTGGTTGCTTGGCCGCACTTGGCATTCGCATCGGTGGCTGCGAGCTTCAGCAGGTCATCGAGCGACCCTGAGAAACCCATTTCATAATAATTAACACCAAATAAATAGAGTCAGACAGTAGTGCAGTATATCAGTTGCAGTAGGTACTAGATACTGCCAAATTTAGGTGTCTTCTTGTAACAGTAATCTATAGAGAGAAACAACCGAAATGTTTCCGAAATGTTAACCATTCCGACATACCCAAAACTGGGAATTTGGACAACCAGGCCTCAATTCTTTGATTCCTCGAACTCTTCCCCTGGATATATGCGCATCCTGCAGTACTTCTTATCCTGCAGAACTTCTGAATGATTTATATGTTGACATTCTCTGTGCCACGATCTGTACGTTCTATATGTGGGACGCCGCCAATATCTTTTATTGTTTCTAGGAAGTAACTACAAAGGCCACTACAAAGGGGTCGTTATTAGTACTCGAACACTTAAGCCATAATGTACGTCTACTGTAACCGTCGATTGCTCCTTGAACAGCAAATCCAAATGGTTTTAATTTGTCCCATCCATCAACGTGCATGAGAAAGTTAGGACCCTTCGCCTGGTAAGTCCTGCGAACTAGTTTCCTAGAAATTCTAGTCTGTAAAGCTTCAGGATTGAAAATCTCCAATAAACTAGCGATGAGTTTTTGAATACTTTTTTTTATGAATAATTTACGAATAATTTATGTTCATTGATTAATATTTGCTGGAGTTGTCTGTATCCACATGTAGGACGACTATTGGCTTCCTCCTCTATAATTGAAAGTGTTTGTTCGAATTGTTTAACATATAGACGTCGTGATAGACCAAGGTTGTGTACATATGTGGATGACTTCTGTTACCTGGGATCATGGATCCGGAAGTCAGGTGAGGACCTTCGAATACGTAAGGGAAAGGCATGGGCAGCCTTGAATAGGCTTTCCAGGATTTGGAAGTCACCGAGAATTAATCGGAAACTTAAGGTCCGGTTATTTAGAGCAGCAGTAGTTCCAGTACTCCTCTATGGGAGTCCATGCTGGGCTCTAACTACTGAGGACACCAAATCTCTGGATGGCACATTCACAAGAATGCTACGCCGGGTTCATTGTGTCAAGTTCAATGCACACATCTCCAACCAGACACTATATAACATTGGAGGTGTCTCATTGGTTCCCCCAAGCTTGACACTAGAACAAAATCGCCTCCGCTTTGCAGGACATTGCTTTCGCCGTGAGGACCAGCCAGTGCATAATCTTGTACTTTGGCAGCCTCATGGAGTGAATAAGCATGGTGGACAGCCCATGACTTTCTTGAGACGCATCTTGAAGGACACTGGCCTTGAAGATGCGGATGATCTAGCAAATGTCATGGGTGATAGGGAGTTATGGCGGTGCAATTTTGTCGATAAGCCGGCACAGCATTCTTAAAAATGCAGCTGCAATGCAGCATGCCGATCCTAGTAGTAGTGTACATATCACCGAATAGTTCTCTGAGATCGTATTATACTGTACTTTTCAAACAGCAATCGTGTGATCTATTTATATGTGAAGCCATCCCAGAAAAAGTGTTTTATGACAGAGTGAATGTCCAAATCCATAAAAATGTCTAGTACTAAACACCTACACTAAGATGCTAGACAGGAACATTACTGTACAATGTAAAAACATTAAAAAAAAAAATAGTTTATTGATTTACAACAAAAGATGCAAATGATTTTAAGCATTTAAATGTTTTTCACCCGGGTGATAAATGTTTTTCACCCGGGTGATAAATGTTTTTCTCCCGGGTGATAAATGTTTTTCACCCGGGTGATAAATGTTTTTCACCCGGGTGATAAATGTTTTTCACCCGGGTGATAAATGTTTTTCACCCGGGTGATAAATGTTTTTCACCCGGGTGATAAATGTTTTTCACCCGGGTGATAAATGTTTTTCACCTGGGTGATAAATGTTTTTCACCCGGGTGATAAATGTTTTTCATCGTCATCTGCATGTGTTATGTACCACTTTTCGCACATACAGTATTTCCAGGCAACCTTGAAAATAGTATTGGCCCTAAGACGGCTGACATCTCAGCATTAGATGATGTAAGCACATCCATAGCTCGAAGACTGCGGATATTTGTTACCATTACATCCGTCATATTCCTAAGCGCTTCGGAGAGGAGGTTTGTCCTCCTTTTGGAAGATCTAATAAAGCCATAACATGTGCGTTTATTCTTGGTATTCGTTTTCCGAATCGCCTGTGTATTATAATAATAATAATAATAAAAATTTATATAGCGCCTTTTAACGTGATGATCAAAGGCGCTGCACTGCACAAAATTTAACGATTTAAAATTTTTAAAAACATTAAAAAGTATTGCTTTACAAAGAGATCGGTCATTAATGAATTTAAAAGTTTAAAAACACGCTGAGAAACTTAATTCCCGTATTGCTTTATGAAGAGATGGGTTTTTAGCTGAGCCTTAAACGAATCAAGAGTGGGAGAGTCTCTGATTTTCGAGGGTAGTGAGTTCCACACCGTTGGAGCTGCAAAGGAGAACGACCGTCTACCATAATAGGTAAGTCTACACGTTGGAATGCGTAACAGTCCAGCACCACTTGTTCTTAAGGTACGATATGGTTCATATCGATCCAATAATTCGGCCAAGTAACTTGGAGCCAAATGATTAACGCACTTATATGTTAGTAGTGCAATCTTATACTCGATCCTTCTCTCTACTGGCAGCCAATGTAATCCCTTCAGTGTAGGGGTAATAGGATCTCTCTTGCGGATGCGTTTTATCAGACGTATAGTTTATAGATTATAGCAATAGCATGAGTGTTATTGTGTGGGTTTCAATCCGGAAATGGCACTCTTTGCAGTGCCAGTTAAAGATGGAAGAAGATAATCGAACCTATCTATGTCTGACAAATTAGGATTTAAATAATATCTAGCTTCAAATCTGTCCCAAAATGATTGGTATATTCAAAGGATTTCCATTTATATTCAAACGGATCAGCTATTGTAAGTTTTTCTAATTTAATGTGTGACGAAACAGTAAGATTAGAAGTAAGGGGAGCCGAAGGTGTAGAAGGGAGATCCGGAGGCTCCAATTCTTTGATTCTGTGTTTTAAATACTCAATAATAAATTCACATTGTGATTCATATTCAGAATTATCGTAAAAATGTCTGTCAGTATCAGTTTCATTGATTTCTGGTAGTAATTCTTCACTAACATTTTGAAACTTCGCGTAAGTTTTCTCAATGGACACTAAACGTGCTCTTAATTCGGGTATAGATGTTGTCAGTAGCCAATCATTGACATCCTTGAATATTCTTGTTATAACGCTCTTTAACGCTCTTTGATTTTTGAAGTGTAGTCTTAATAGTGGTTGATTAGATCCGGGTCCAGGCACCATTTTTTATGTAGTGAATAATTATTGTGTCTTAAGAATTTGTAAATAAGAATAATTTAAAATACGTTTTCTTGCAATTAAATCTCTGACATTTAATATTATTTACGAATCAACATTAAAATTATTTAATAAAGCATTTAAACACAGAACCTGAATAGAAAATTGAAATTAATTGCACACACCGTAAACACTGAGTTCTCTTGATTATATTGGAAGGGTCTTAAAAATGATTTCACCTAATTGAACTATGTATCAACTGAATCAAATTACCCAAAACAAATAAATTAGCTTGCATTAGTTACAGCTTAAAGTTATTCGACATACGGTAGGCCCCTACTGTAAAATAAGTGCTATTGAATACATACTTCACCGGTACAATATTAACAGTAACTAATTAAGCAATAAGGATTGATAACAACAGATGTCTCATAATATAGTTTAATTGATTCCATTAAAATAAAGACCGTTATCATATTATAGATATTGAGAGTAATTTAATGAATGTTTAAGAAATCTCAACTTAATGTGTCACAACATACAAATAACGTACGGTAGTTTTGTACGAGCTTTCTGTTGGTATACCGGTACTTCAGTAATTTTTGTACTGCATGAGTTTTGTATCATATGCATATTTCAGTATTTTTATTTTAAATTTTGAAAGGGATTTGTTAGTGATATTTTGAATTTGTGCAGCGAGATTTCAGGATTTGGTTGCACGTGCAGCGAAATCTCGCTGAGAATACCCAACTGCCAGACTGCTGCGGTAGGCAGGTAGGCCTTGTCTGCTTGTCTGGTAGTCTGGTAGTTGTACTGTCGTATACCGGTACCTGTATGTATACCAGTAGGGTATACAGGCAGACAGTTAAAAGTAAAGTGTGAAACTCCCCCGTGAAAGTACTGATACTGCTGTACTGACACTCTGACAGTGTGACAGAGTAGGTACCGGTATCGAGGCACCATCTGTCGTGTTACGTGTACCGGTATTCCTATATGGAAGACTGACAAAAAGCGCGCCACACGCGTTCTGGTTAAACGAAAATCGCGCCAGCCATGATATCTAATGCGCGCCAAGCCAACAATTGACTATGAAATTTTGCAGTAATTGCTTAATTTTAATAATTTATCAGTTTATAATGCTGCAGCCCTACATTATTTTACATTAAAATGCGAGCGTAACGAGCAAGGAAATTTTCCAACTATCAGATTATGTTAAACATAAATACAGTCTGACAGCAATGGTCAGATAGTGCAGTAGCTGTAGGCCTAGTAGTAGGTCAACGTCAACTGACTGTTTTTAAATGCAGATGCGATCAAGATGCGAGCGTAGCGAGCACGAAAATTTTAACATTTCAGCATTTAAAGTAGGCAAACCGACTGTTTTCAAACTGTCAAATGCAGAAATGCAGATGTCATTAAATTGCGAGCTGGCGAGCGTAGTGAGCACGGAAATTCTGCTGAATCATGCAGGCTGTCATGGTTTTATTGGTTTGAAGAATCTGACAATTGAAAAACTTTTGAAACAAGTCATGTTTTTAATGGTCATGCTCAATCTGTCTGTTTCCATTTGTCCACAGCCAGACAGTGCTAAGAGTAGGCTTACAGTATAAACGCGAGCGACGAGCGGACATTTTTCAATCTTTTTAAAACTATGGCTGTATGGAATAATTTCAAATAGAGCTGTAGAGTGGTATGTTTTGCTAGTGCACTGCAATTGCAACGCAACCTCCTACTGTCAGACTGTCCTACACTCCTAACCTAACCCTACAGCCCTACATCCATATTCGCGCCAGGACCGCCAGCGGCGCCAGGATCCTCAATGCGCGCCACACGCCCCTGTCACTACGCGCCAGGATCCTTAATCCGCGCCACACGCCCCTGTCACTACGCGCCAGGATCCTTAATCCGCGCCACACATGTTGAGCAAACTCTACATAAATTCCAACCTGGCCGGTATTGGTACTGGTAGCCGGTAGGTAGTCCTAACCTAATAGATTAACTTAGGCAGTTCAGCAGTTAGGCCGATATTGAAACATACGGCAGTACCATGGCAGTAGTACGTTAATTTGTTGTAAATTTTATCACATTCAGACATTCGCCCATCAACTGCAAACTGATCAACCAACAAGCTAACCTAATCCAGTAATCATACCGGTTGCCGGTAGCAATCAATACCGGTCTGCCGGTACCTACTTTCACTATTTGACTATTTACATACATATTTATTGCCAGGCAGCCAGGTATACCGGTACTTGCACAGTTATTTATCCCCTTCCCTCCCAATTCCGGCGCTATGGAGCTCGCCCCGCCGGACGTCCGTCTATCCAAGATGTCCCGATTGTTCACCCCGGGGGGGCAGCAGGATGCAGAGTATTCCGTCGGGGTGGAAACATTACTGGACATTTTAATCGCGCTGCACGAGGAATTCACGCGGAGCCCGGCTTTACGCAACTTGAAACACATCAAAGAGTTTGTCGCCTGGGCGACCCCTTTCGTTACAGAATTACGGAGTTTGTTGCTCAAACGAGACGATTTCGAGACCCTAAATGTTATCGGTCGTGGCGCTTTTGGGGAGGTTTCGGTGGTTAGAATGAGAGCCTCTGGGAAAGTTTACGCGATGAAAGTTTTAAATAAATGGGAAATGTTGAAGCGCGCGGAAACAGCTTGTTTCCGCGAGGAACGAGATGTTCTAGTTTTCGGTGATAATAAATGGATTACAACGCTCCATTTCGCTTTTCAGGACTCTGATAATCTTTATTTAATTATGGATTATTACAACGGAGGCGATTTGCTGACTCTGCTATCGAAATACGATGATCGCTTATCAGAGGATTGGACTCGGTTCTATATAGCTGAGATGGTGCTGGCGATCACCTCGTTGCATCAACTTGGGTTAGTTCTGTAGTTGGTTGTTCTCTTACATTTATTTTATATATATACAGGCAACAGTTGGTTGCATGTTAGATGTCTCCCACTCTACATCCCCACTCACGAGTCACGACAACATTCTTGATTGATAGATTAAAGATATTTACTTTCAATTCATAAAATATATAAGACAAAACATAAATATAGATAAATATGAAACATATTTATGAAAAGGATAAATACAATGATAGGCCTAGTGGATTTGAGCATCGGTGTCCCGCAAAGCTATTCCCACAAAATGTCTGAATGTAGTTAACAAAAAGTAGGCCTATATTGTACCGGTGTACACTCAGCTGTTGAGGAACTGCACAGGAATGTTCACTAGTGCGCAATCCGCAGTAACAAAGAACTAGTGGTTTCAGAATTTACAACTAAATTTTATTTTTTTAAATTTTCATAACAGTTATTTTAATTTAAATTTTAATAATTTTAAAACTAAAAAAAATTAACATTTTAAATTATTTTAATTTATATTTTGTTTTGTACGGTAATTATAGGCCTATATATTTATTTTTTTTTATATAAATTAATATTATAGATGTAAGTTTCTAGCAGCTTATTATTTCACAGAGACAGGGGGGAAGGGCAGAAGGGGGTCGGGGGTTGATGTTGTTGTTTAATTGACCCCGACACCCACCACGAACTGGTCCCATATTTATTTTTCCTTTGGCGTAATGCTGTAATGGTTTAATGCTTTGCCTTTAATTCACATCTGGGGGGGGGGGGGGGAGGGGCAGATAAATCGTCTATTATTTTAGAAATATTTATCAAAATTGATAGCTATCACGTGTTCTATAACATTTACAAAAACTATATAGCTAGTTATAAAAAATACATGTCGTGGAAATTACTTGGAATTTTAATACAACATTACTTTTTTTGTTGACAAAAAATTGTTATTTTTTGTCAAACTTGTTAACGAATTTGACAAAAACAGTGACTTACAACAAGTAAAGCTTTTATTTAGTATGTGGGGGTGGGTGGGTGTGGGTGTGGGTCGATGGATTTTTTTAATAAATATACCGCCGTAATTTGATATATTTTGCCAATTATAAAATTGAACGAAATTTATAATTTGATTGGCAATTTGGAAGTAATAAAATTGTTAATCACATCTTCTCACTCATTGTTACCCTGTGATGTACAGTTGCTAAATTGGAAAATTATTTTTGACATTTGTATTTACTAATAATTGTTTTCTGAAACGAATTAGGTAGGATTTTCAGAGGTTCTTATTTCTTAAACATATTAGGTGTCTATCCTCTCCACAAGTATAGTTTTTTAAATACCAAATTGTATTATTTTCGGTAATAAATTCGATAGAATATTGCGCAACGACTTTATTTCCCCTTATAGCTATGTGCACCGGGATATAAAGCCGGACAATGTTCTCATAGACGCGGACGGACACATTCGATTGGCTGACTTCGGGTCCTGTCTGCGTATCGGTCCAGACGGACTGGTGAGGTGCCGAATAGCCGTTGGTGAGTTTATTATTAAGGTGTAGAGTGTTTGGGTTGCCAAACACTTGGAATAGTAAGGGAATTCAATTTTATCTTGTGGAATGTCAGCGAAATCTTATAAAAAAAGGACAAATCAGGGAAAAGTCAAAGAATTTGATATATTATATCGTAGCTTAAGTGTCATAAGGCCTTAAGTCAAAAATTTCAATTGTTAAGGAGAGCCTATAAAAGATATGCAGAGATATTGGGCGTTTCTGCAGTAAAATATTGTCCGCTGGGATTTATAGGGCTTCACATTACTACGCAATAATCATCAGTTCCCATTGGTGTTCAATTAACTTCACCAGCTGATAGAACATGTCTTAAAGTGTGGAATTGTATAACAAAAGTAAAATCCGACAACTTAGGGCCATATGACACGTAAGTTACGATATTGTGTCATACATAAGCGATATGGTACCGTAGTTTACCTACCTTGATAAAGTAATTCGCTATTTATTTATATC